>UESW01003708.1:24708-45908 GCA_900491605.1 Calamus simplicifolius | reverse complement strand
CTCTGGTGCCAATGCGGAGCCGGGCTTAATTGCCAACGCGGAGCCGATCTTTGGTGCCGACACGGAGCCGGACTTAATTACCGACGCGGAGCCAGGCTTTGGTGCCGACGTAGAGCCGTGCTTAATTGCCGACGCGGAGCCGGTCTTTGGTGCCGATGCGGAGCCGGGCTTAATTGCCGGCACGGAGCCGGTCTTTGGTGCAGATGCAGAGCCGGGCTTTGGTGCCGACGCGGAGCCGGGCTTTGATGCTGACGTGGAGCCGGGCTTAATTGCCGACGCGGAGCCGGTCTTTGGTGCCGACGCGGAGCCAAGCTTAATTGCCGATGCGGAGCCGATCTTTGGTGCCGACGCGGAGCCGGGCTTTGGTGCCGACGCGGAGCCGGGCTTTGATGCTGACGCGGAGCTGGGCTTTGGTGCCGACGCGGAGCTGGGCTTTGATGCCGACACGAAGCTGGGCTTAATTGCCGACGTGGAGCCGGTCTTTGGTGCCGACGTGGAGCCGGGCTTAATTGCCGACGTAGAGCCGGTCTTTGGTGCCGACGCGGAGCCGGGCTTTGGTGCCGACGGAGCCGGGCTTTGATGCCGACATGGAGCCGGGCTTAATTGCCGACACGGAGCCGGTCTTTGGTGCCGACGCGAAGCCGGGCTTAATTGCCGACGCCGAGCCGGTCTTTGGTGCCGACGTGGAGCCGGGCTTAATTGCCGACGCGGAGCCGGTCTTTGGTGCCGACGCAAAGCCGGGCTTAATTGCCGACGCTAAGCCGGTCTTTGGTGCCGACGTGGAGCCGGGCTTAATTGCCAACGCGCCGGTCTTTGGTGCCGGCGCGGAGCCGGGCTTTGGTGCCGACGCGGAGCCGGCTCAATTGCCGACGCGGAGCCGGTCTTTGGTGCCGGCACGGAGCCGGGCTTAATTGCCGATGCGGAGCCGGGCTTTGGTGCCGGCGCGGAGCCGGTCTTTGGTGAAAAGCGTGATCACTCGAAAAGCAATGAAAATATTTTGAACAGCAATCTATCAAGCAGGTTCAAATTAATGAAGTTAGCACATTACTGATAATACTGGCGTAAATTATCGGCGTTTCAAGTGCGAGGGAGCGGTTTCCCGTCTAGCTCTTCAACTTTGTATGCCCCGTGATGAAGTACCTCCTTGACATGGTATGGTCCTTCCCATTTCGGTGCCAGCTTGCCTCCCTCCGTCGGCTTTGATACTTCAGCTCGTCACAGAACGAAATCTCCAGGGTGGAACGTCTTGGAGCGTACTCGAGCATTGTAGTATCTGGCCGCTCGCTGACGGAAAGCCACCATGTGAAGTTGTGCTTGGTCTCGTAATTCTTCCACTAAATCTAGATCGGCCCGCAGCTGATTTTGGTTGCTCTCTTCGTGGTATAACTCTGTCCGGGGACTGGGGACACCTATCTCCACCGGAATGACTGCCTCGGTCCCAAAGACCAGGCTGAAAGGAGTTTTCCTGGTGGGGGCTCGTGGCATCGTGTGGTATGCCCACAATACACTGGGGAGTTCCTCCACCCAACGCCCTTTGCAGCCATCTAACCGGGCCCTGAGCCCTTGGAGGATAATGCGGTTGGTCACCTCGGCTGCGCATTGGTTTGGGGGTGCCCCACAGAGGTGAATCGTTGATGAATGCCCAGGCCGATGCAGAATTCTCGGAAGGCCGTGTTGTCAAACTGTCGACCGTTATCAGTAACGAGGGTGTGTGGCAGTCCGAACCGGCACACGACAGACTTCCAGAAGAAAGATCTTACTTTGCCCTCGGTGATCTTGGCGAGAGCCTCAGCCTCGATCCACTTGGTGAAATGGTCAATTGCTACCACTAAGAACTTGCGTTGTCCAGAGGCTGGAGGGAATGGTTCCAGGATGTCCATGCCCCACTGGCAAAGGGCCAGGGTGCGGCCAGGGGGGTCAGCTGGGACGCCGATTGATGTTGAATATTAGCATGGCGCTGGCAGCTGTCACACCTCTTAACAAGTTCGGACGCATCCTCCTTCATTGTCAGCCAGTAATATCCCTGCCGTAGGGCTTTGTAAGCGAGAGCTCTGCCCCCCAGATGGCTTCCACATATACCTTCATGTATCTCTCGCAGGATATAATCTGCTTCTGTGGGGCCAACACATCTGAGAACCGGGTATGAGAGCGACCTTTGATAGAGTTTTCCCTCCATTATGAAAAACTTCGGGGTCCATCTTTTGAGTTTCCTGGCCTCGGCAGGGTCTTCTGGGAGGGTACCATTGGTAAGGTATTGGACATAAGCGTCCATCCAGGAAGGCTCCTGCTCAACTGGCAAAGTTTCTCTTGTTACGTCAATACTCGGGGCTTCCAGGTGCTCTACATAAGCTCTTCCCAACATCCTATCAGTTGAGGTGGCAAGATGGGACAAAGCGTCGGCTCTAGCATTTTCCCCTCGAGGGATATAGCTAACATTAAAATAAGCTAAGAGAGAAGCTTGCGATTGCACCATACTTAAGTAGCGGGACATGATGGGATCCCTTGCTTCATACTCCCCTGTGATTTGGTCAGCGACCAGCTGGGAGTCAGTGAACGCCCTAAGGCGCTTTACCCCGAGCTCTCGGGCTAATCTTATCCCAGACAACAGAGCTTTATATTCCGCCTGATTATTGGTGGCTAGAAAGAGGAAGCGGAGTGCACACTCAGTTACAACTCCATCCGAGTTGGCCAGGATGAGGCCTGCTCCGCTCCCTTGAGAATTTGACGCCCCATCTACATGAAGGACCCATTCATCATCTCTGGTTCCAAGAGGCGAGGGGTTTGTAGAGGGCTCTTCGGGTTGCTCCTCGCCGCAGGTGCACTCGACCAAAAAATCCGCCAGGACTTGGGATTTCATGGCCGACCGAGGGCGGAAAGATAGATCAAATTCCCCCAACTTGAGCGCCCACTTCGCCAATCGACCCGAAGTATCCGGGCGAGCGAGAATTGTCTTTAGAAGTTGGTCTGTGATCACCGCGATCGGGTGGACTTGGAAGTATGGCCGCAGGCGCTGGGCATACACGATTAACGCGAAGATAGTCTTTCAATCTTCGAGTACCTGGTCTCCGTATCGTGGAGCACCTTGCTTGTGTAATACACCGGCTTTTGCATGCCATTGGTGTCCACGCGGACCAGCACAAACTAACGGCCTCGGAAGAAGCTGCGAGGTACATAAGGAGTTCTTCTCCACCTGTTGGCTTGGATAGCAGTGGCGGGGTAGATAGGAATTCCTTTAGCCCCTCGAACGCCTTCTGACATTCTTTCATCCATTCGAATCCATTGGCCTTGCGGAGCGCCTTGAAGAAAGGTAGGCACCTCTTAGCGGACTTGGACAGGAAACGGCTCAAGGCCGCCACCCTTCCCGTCAGGCGCTATATTTCCTTCTTGTTGGTGGGAGACCTCATGTCCAGGATGGATTGAACTTTGTCCGGGTTTGCTTCGATCCCCCGCTGGGTCACCATGAAACCCAAGAACTTTCGGCTGTCACCCCAAATGCACACTTGCGTGGGTTCAGCCTCATCTGGTATCGACGAAGGTTGTCAAAAGTCTCCGTTAGGTCGGCGATATGGTCGGTGGCGTGGACACTTTTTGTCAGCATGTCATCCACGTACACCTCCATGTTGCGTCCTATCTGGTCCTCGAAGACTTTATTCATTAACCTTTGGTAGATGGCTCCCGCATTTTTTAGCCCAAATGACATTACCTTGTAGCCGTACAACCCCTTCTTAGTTATGAAGGAGGTAGCTTCCTCATCCACCGGGTTCATCCTGATCTGGTTGTACCCAGAGAAAGTATCCATGAAGCTAAGGACCTCATGGCCGGATGTAGCATCCATCAGTTGATCGATCCGGGGCAGGGGAAAGCTGTCCTTGGGGCATGCTTTGTTGAGATCGGTGAAGTCCACACACATCCTCCAGCTTCCATTAGTCTTATGGACCATCACCACGTTGGCCAACCATTCGGGGTAATGAACTTCCCGAATATGGCATGCAGCCGTCAACTTGCGAACTTCCTCATCGATAGCTTTCTGTCTGTCTGAGCGAAGCTCCTTTTCTTCTGTCAGACCGGTCGACACTCTAGCCTGACGTTGAGCCGATGGGTGATCACCTCCTCAGGGATGCCCGGCATGTATGAGGACGACCATGCAAAGACGTCGGTGTTGGCACGCAGGAAAGTGAGAAGTCGATCGCGTGCCTCCTCGGAAGTAACGCCCCAACCTGGACGGTCCTTGCCGGGTCATCCCCCAGGGGGAGGGTTAGGAGGTGCTCGGCTGGTTCTCCCCTCCTTCCCAGCTCTCGGGGGTCAAGCGGCTCAGAGGTTATTGCCGACGCTGCCAACAGTGGACTGGGAGACAAGTGATAGCAAAGCGGTGGCGGCTTTGCTCTCCTTTCATTTCTCTGACTCCTTCATCGTGGGGAATCTTACCAATAATCTCTTAGTGAGATCACAACATTTAGCAAATTCAATCCCGGTCTCCCCAAGATAGCGTTATAAGCCAGCGGGATTTGGACCACCAGAAAATTTGACCATCGTGCTTTGACACGGAGGGGTTCCAGCCGTGACAGGGAGGGCAACCTCCCCTTCAACACTCACAGAGTCCCCAGTAAAGCCCATTAAAGGCATGGTGACGGGTCGGAGGGAAGACTTTGACAGGTTCATCCGAACAAAAGCTTCGTAGCTCAAAACATCCACTGAACTCCACTATCAACTAAAATTCTTTTTACAGGATGTTTGGCTATGGTCATGGACACAACGACGCTGTCGTCATGCTTATTAACTACCCCATCTAAATCCTTTCCAAAGAAAGGAATTACAGAGTCTATTCCCTCTCGCTATCTTTTTGAACCACCACCTGCCCCCCAGGAAATCATAGCTATGGTCTTCTCCGTAGGAGCATTGTCCACGCCGGTCTGAAGTGTCGGAGGCGCCGATGAACTTGGAGTAGGAAGGTTTCCCCTTCGACACAAGCTCTTCAATGGCCTTCTTCAGATGGCGGCAGTCCTCGGTGTCATGACCATAATCTCGGTGGTACCGGCAGTAAAGTTCCTTATTATGGGGGGTCCCAGACTTCATGGGGGTCGGACGCTTGAAGTAAGGTTCCTCCTCGATTTCTAGTAGGATGTGAGATATCGGAGCCATGAGGGGAGTGAATTGCTCCTTAGGAACAAGCGTCTGTGGCCGACGATCTTGGCGATGAGGAGGCTCAGGCTTCTGGGGTCGTGCTCTGGCATGCTCAGTGGGCACTGGTTTCTTGCTGGGATTCTTATCAGCTTCCCTCATGGAAGAATCCGCCTCGTCAGCACGAATGTATTTCTACGCTCGGCTCAGAAGCTCGGCATAAGAACTCGGAGGCTTCTTGTCTAGGGAATAGGTAAACCTAGAAGGACGAAGTCCTCGCTTTAATGCAAAGTGGCTACAGAATCATCTAGGTTATATACCTCCAATGCTGCCTCCTTGAACCGAGCGACAAAGTCCTTCAGGGTCTCGCCACTTCTTTGCTGGACAGCAAATAAGCTATCAGCTACTCGTGGGATCTTCGGCACACATCAAAGTGGGCCAGAAAAGATCGTTCGAGCTATCGGAATGAATTGATGCTGCGCGGTGGTAGGCGGGAATACCATGCACGTGCCGCCTTGCAAAGGGTAGCCAGAAAGGTGACACATAGAAGGGAGTCCATCGCTCCCTGGACCTGCATGAGGACCTTGTAGCTCTCCAGGTGGTCCAGTGGGTCCGTCGTGCCGTCGTACGGGTCCAGCTGGGGGAGACGAAAACAGGGCGGACTGGTTCCTCCATGATGCGCCGGGAAAGCGGGGGGTGGTGCTCGTAGTCCGTCCTATGAGGGTTAGCGATCTGGCGGCTAAGCTCCTCCAACCATCGATGATACTCATTGAGCCGTTGCTCGGCCCGACGGGTAGTCTTCCTGAGGGCGCCGTCTTTAGATGAGTAAGAAGAGGAAGCCGAAGAAGACTGCCAGCGTAAGGAGCGCACCCGTCTGAATTCTTTCTCGTCCGGCCATCGGTGGGAACAACCAGAGTGATGGGAAAGGGATCGCTGTTGCTTTGAGGCCTCTTGGCGATGAGGTTCAGGAGGTGAGTGACGGAAGACCTCGGGTGGGGTCCCGCCTTGATAAGATTGAATTGTCCCCCGCACCCCTTCACCAGGCGGAGGGGGTTGAGGTGCAGCGGCAAAGCAGTGTTCCTGCAGTCCCCGTACCATTGTCATCAGGTCCTGGACCTGGTGAGCTAGAACCTCAAGCCGGTCAGGCTAGCTCATCTGTGCAGGGGGCGAAACACGGAGGTTGGCCTCCGATTGCTCAGCCCGCGGAATGCGCTTCGCGGCCTGGCTGGTGGAAGCCTCCTGTGCTCGTGTTGTCATCATCATCTTCCTTGCAGAATCGATGGGGTCACAGGGAGAACTTTTGCCTTCCCCGCGTGCGAGCCCCCTTCCTGCCGCGCCAATCTGATGCGGACAAGTCATCTGTGATGAGCGCCGGGCGTGCTGAGATTTATTATGGGCCTCCAAATGAGGTGAAAAAGTCGTCTTCCTAGTTCCTCCTTTGGAAACCTGCAAGAAGTCCCCGGGCCGATATTTTCGGCGAGGACCCTCCGACGCTCAAGTTAGTGAACTTGTTGAACAGGAGTGTAGTGTCTATCTTTTTTTTTTAGAGCGAGAGATCCCCTTTTTTGTTGAGCTCGGGGTCCTTTTATACCTGTATGGAAGGTTCCTTTCTTTTCGTTCTATTTTGAACCATCGAATCTTCCTTGTTAGGATAAGCTCCTTCGAACGGCAAGTGGGTAAGCCGTTGCTGGATGGGGGCCGCTTGTGGCGGTAACTGCTGGGCGCGCTAGTACTTGCCCGTGATTTTAGTAAGCGAGATATACGGTAACAGATCTCGGGATCTGTTACCTGAAGTGGGTCATAGTGTATGCAGGAAAGTAAGGCACCAAGTTAGAGCCGGGGCCGAAGGCAGGGTTCGAAACCGTCGTTGGAGGCCGGAGCCAAAGGCCGGAGCCGTCGCTGGAGGCCGGAGCCAAAGGCCGGAGCCGAAGGCTGGAGCCGCTGGAGGCCGTAGCCAAAGGCCGGAGCCAAGATTCCATCTCTGGATTAGCTGTCACATCATTATCTCCGAAAATCGCGCAAGAGGTTATAACACCACCCAGAGGAGATGGTCAGCCGTATCAGCTGGGTTAGTTAGGAAGTTGGTCTGGGATTGTTATGGTCGTCTTATGTATAAGGGTAATTATGCTCACAAATTTGTTAGCAAATTCTTTAAGAACCATGGATAAAGTGAATGACTTGCTTTCTTTTTGTCCTTGTAGACGCAAATTCAATTTTTGAGGATGCTTCTTGATTCTCAAACGAAAGAAAGGATGAACTTTCCTAGATCTACCCCCTTCACAAAAATTGCAGGGTTTAATTAGATCATAACAGTCTTGGTTTTAGTGGTTGTGCAATAAAGAAGCAGCATCAACTGCCACATTATAGACGTTGCATTGATTACCCAAGAAAATGTTGATGGTGGCCAAAGGAGGTGAACAACCCAATTAGTGACTCCAACTTGTACCCAAATATTAAAGTTTATCTCGCAACATCGGATTCATATGCCATTGAATCCAAAACATATCCCAATATGGATTTGGTTACTTGCTATATTTGTGCAAACACACATGGATGGCCATATGCACAACAGAAAATTTCCTCAATAGTTTAATATTTAACAACCACAAAGCATCACTTTGGAAAGGTAAATGTTGTACTTCCATCGGTGCAAGGAATGACTTCTACATAAATTATTCAAACTTTGTTTTAGTTCATCTATTAACTTCCTTTTCCGAGTGCATTTTGAAAGCTTTAGTAGTTGGTAATTTTTGGCTGCAGATCTTGTAAAAGACCAGCATTCAGACAAAAAACCAAAAATTATACGATTGGATTCACTTATGCCTTTGGTTCAGAATTTGATCCTATAGAATCTTTAAAGTAAAATATAAAATTATTAATTCAAAAATTAAATAGTAAAATTTGAAAGAAAAAAATTTAGAATTATTTAAAGAAAAATTAATAAAAGTAAGGATTGTGAATATAGATAGTGAACCTAACTTAATATAGAAAAAAAATTAAATGCTTAAAAAAATATAACAAAAGAAGTTTTAGGAGAATCAAAAGAAGTAGGACTAGTAGGAAAGAAAATTTGATGATGGAACAAAAAAGTTTAAGCTGCCATCAAGCTTAAAAGGATAAACTATAAAATTTAGCAAAAGACTAGAGACGAAGAAAGTCTTAAAAAGTATAGGCATGCAAAGAAAAAAAAGCTTAAAAGGTGGTAAGTAATGCCAAACTTAAAACCTATGATGATTTATACAATAGACTAGATATGAAAGAAGGTGAAAAGACTATATATAAATTAGCAAAACTAAGAGAATTTTTTTTTGACTATATTAAATATATTAAGGATGAAGACGAAAGAGTCTTCGTAAAAAAAGAAGAGATAAAAGAATGATGAAAAAGTTATTTTAAAAAAATATTAAGTAAAAATAATTTGATAAATTTAAGGGTAAAAGGATATGATAACATAGGAGTAACAAATGAGCATAAATTTTTTCATAGATTTAGCATGCTTGAGGTTAAAAAGACTCTGAGTAAAATAAAAAATGCAAAGGCATTAGGACCAGATGTGATCCTTATTGAGGTTTGGAAAGACTTAGGAGAAATTGGAGTCATATGGTTAACCAATTTATTTAACAGGATTGTAGCAACTAAAAGAATACCGGATGATTGAAGAAAAAGCATATCAATATATGTATATAAAAATAAAGGAGATATTCAAAATTGTGCAAATTATAGAGGGATTAAGCTAATGAGTCATACAATGAAATTATGAGAGAGAGTAATAGAAAATTGATTAAGAGCTAAAACTTTGGTGTTAAATAATCAATTTTGATTTATGCCTAGAAGATCAACCATGGAACTATTTATTTATTAAGAAGATTGATGGAGAGATATTGAGAAAAGAAAAAAAGACCTTCATATGGTCTTTATTGATTTAGAGAAAGCATATGATAGAGTATCTAGAGAAATAATATGATGAATTTTAGAGAAAAAAAGAGTTACTAAAAGGTACATAAAATTGATAGAAGATATGTATGATAGAACAATAACTATTGTTAAAACAACAATAGGAGAAACTAGTGAGTTTTTAATTACTGTAGGTTTACATCAAAGATCTGCCTTAAGTCTGTATCTTTTTGTATTAGTTATGTATGAATTAATCAAACATATTCAAAATGATATTTCATAGTGTATGTTATATGCAGATGATATAGTGTTGATTGATGAAACTAAATCTGGAGTAAATGCTAAGCTAGAGATTTGGAGAGAGGCTTTAGAATCTAAAGGTTTTAAGATTAGTAGAACTAAAACTGAATACATGAAATATAATTTTAGTGAAAGTAGAAATACAAATGAGAAAATAATGAAGATTACAAGCTAAGAGATACCAAGGAGTAAAAAATTTAGGTATTGTGGATCAATTATCTAGCAAGAAGGTGAAATAGGTGAATATATGAATCATAGAGTTAAAGCAGGATGGATTAAGTGGATGAGTGCTTTGGAAGTATTGTATGATCGGTGCATCCCATTAAAATTAAAAGAAAAATTCTATAAAACTACTATTAGGTCAGCTATGCTATATGGAATAGAGTGTTGGGTAATATTGAAATAACATGTGAATATATTAAGTGTAACAGAAATGCGTATCTTAAGATGAATATGTGGTAAAACTTTAAAAGATAGAATTAGAAATAAATATATAAGAAAAATCATAGGAGTAACCCCAATTGAAGATAAAATATGAGAAAATCCATTATGGTGGTTTGGACATATACAACGTAGACCTTTAGATGCTTTAGTTAGAAAGAGTGATCTTTTAATAATTTATGGTAAGATAGAGGTAAAAGTAGACCTAAATTAATATGGACAGAAATAATTAAAATATATATAATTATTTATAATTTAAATATTGACTTGGTCCTAAATAAAGTAGAGTGAAGGAAGCATATTCATGTAGCCGACCCAAGTAGTTGGGAAAAGGTTTAGATGAGTTGAGAACCTTGTAGGATCCTGATTTATATAATAAGAACTGTGAGAACATATAGATCATTGTGGAGTTGACCAGATGACAGAAAAAGCAGATTATTTTATATGATAATGCTCTTTTTTTTTTGTGAAGGAATGACATATTTCAGGTAAGAGGTAAGATAATAAAGAAGAAATGGAAAAGAAAAGAATTGTTGAAGACTAATTTTGTAGTAAAATAGCACTTATAATTCTGTTTACTTCTACCGACCTTTGACCATTTGGATCTACAAAATTGAAAAGTAGTTGTCAAGTACCACTTGCTACATTGGATATGATTAAAAAGCCACAAAATGTATGATGCAAATTTACCTCTCTTTGGCCCAAGAAGTACTAATTGTCACGTTGAAAAGATCTTGGTAAGGCAAAATATTCCTAGGGTTCTACCAACTTCATCATAGGCTATAACAGATGAGTGAATTTCATAAAGGCAATCTTCTGCATAAATCAAATGGAGATGCAAGAATATCATTAATAGCAAAGCGTTCAAACTCAAAGATAACATGACAAAGCACCCTACATTCTATGTTGTCCATTAATTTATGGATGGTTGGATGATAAAAATCACATTATACAAAACATTTAATATTTGAGAAATATTTTCTATCAAAAAGAAGTACTCTATCATTTAAAGTCTTTATTTTGGCTAGACTTCAAAAAAAAATGTACTAAACTTGGAGTATCGACTTTTTATTCTTAAGAAATTTAAATTTTTAGAGGATGAGCTTTGATAAGGTTGCTTAATTATAACAAAGAGGTCATGGTTTTGAAACATAAAAATAGTTTCTTCGCATGTAGGGGTAAGCCCGTGTACATTTAATCTTCTTCAGACTCCTGCAATGCTCAAAGTTTCATGTAGGGAATGAACTTATATTTTTGTAAATAAGGTCCACGACTCTTTGTTTAGTAACTTGTTTGTATGTAATTAATTATCTTTGTTCTCAATTAACCACTAGATAGCCAGCATCTTCATCACCTTAAGGGAGTAAGCTAGAAAGGCAAGGCAAGGAATGAAGTAAATGATGTGGCTTAACTTATCCTACCTATTAATAAAGATAAAAATGGTAAGGCAAGGAATGAAATAAAGAGTTTTCAAATCTAGGGGAGAGAGAGAAAAAAAAAGGAGGAAGAGGAAGAGAAGATGAATAGGAGGGGCAAATAGAAAGCTTGAAAAGGGATGTTTATTGTCTTGAATTGAAATTCTAAACTCTATGGTATGTTTATTGTCACAAATCAGCGCTATTGTCATAAATCAGCGCTAGCCCTTGTATGCATTTTTACCATGGTTTTGATATTAAGATTTGGTACTTCTTGGTCTTATAATTATCTTGCAGTCTTGAAGATTTTTGGTTTCTTAATCAAGCTTGTAAATTAAGAGTTTTTTTTTCATTATTTCAATTTCTGCAACTCTTTAAGAGAGAAGTCTATATTATTAGAGTAAATTTTCCTAGTAAACTAGTTATCTACAAAACTAAAGGTATAACTTGTTGGATTACGGAATGAAAATCCCAATCTAATTGGAATAAAATGGCAGCGGAAACAAAATAAATCTATTCCATAACCCAACAAGGATCACATGCGTTTCATAAAAACGAAAGAAGGATAAACGAAAAATATTACCTTTTGTTGATCAGTATATAATCCGTATGTTCTTGTGTTAGATTTGCTCGGATCTTCAAAGGTGCTGCCTTCAAAAAGACGACCACCCTCTACAAGTATCCACACACGAACAAGTATCCACACACGAACACCAAAATAGTTTTTGAATGCTAGTTCAACAAGTCCATTTTTCACAAAAACGAACCATGGTTTCCAACTCTCTGTTTATCTATTTTTAAGGAAAAAGACACGACCCTTCAAATGCCCCAATAGACACGACCTTTTAAATGCCCCAATAGACATTAAAAATGTATATATCATATATATATATATACACACACACACAAGTCTGCTAGGGGTTTTTGGTTAACTAGGATTTTAATTAATATTTATTTAAAACTCCTTTTAAATAATGACAATTTAAACCCTAATCCTTACCAAATAAGGAATTTATATTTTTTAACCAAAAACCTTTATGGATTATTTCCTTATCCAATAAGAAAATATAACAAATTAATTACTTGTCATAATTTAAATTATGAATTTAAATTTTCTCAAAATTAATCTTGAATCTAAATGATAACTAATTATTATTTGTAATTTTAAATAATCTCATCATTTTAAATTACTATAGAGAGTAACAAACCGTAACCATTATTGTCCGTTCTTAGTGTGCGACCCTATAGGTTCAATTAACATTGGCAGTAGGCCTAAATCACATTTTGATCCTACAAGTCATAAGCGGCCTCTAGCAAGACATTATGACTACCCAAGTTAAATGAAAAGCTCACGTTCCGAGACAACCTTAAAGTAGCTAATGACATAATCCTTTTGCCACATGATATCTTGATAGAATATAATGCATGGAAAAAGTCAACATTATATCGCTCTATCTTTAATTTCTCGAAACCCAATTAGACTGACTAAACAAATGATATTGATCTCCATCAATTCATTTGAGCACGGCCACGCGTTTCTCAGTCTCAATCATCGAGGGGCCCAGAGATATCTCTCTTATAATAAGAGGGACAAATTCCATCTTAATCACTCATATCTCACTACATGATTCGTGTTATGTCTAAGCATAATCTTTATAATCATCCGGTTAAAGACAACGTTTGATTATGTCAAAACATAATATTCCTCATGTTGAGAACTATAGCAATCTCAGGTCCAAGGATTTAATGACATAACTACTAGAGATTAACTTATGACTTTGATCCATGTATTAATCTTAAGGTGGGTCTTGTCCAATATTTATTCTCAACAAATACATATAAATTTGATTTGTATCTCATACACATATTCATCCCATGAATATCAATCAAATTTCATACTAATCTTAATTTATTGTTATTCCCACAACAATAACCGACATTTAGAATAATTAATAATATTATTCAAGGACATTATTATATAATAAATGCAAATTATGATAATAGTAAATGCTCATAAATATTCAAAATACCATGTCCATACAATAGGCCTAGGGCACTATTACTAACAATCTCCCACTTGCACTAGGCCCACTCATCAATGTATCTAATACCTATGAACCTAGCATGACGATCATGCTTTGCTTGTGGTAGAGGCTTAGTCAATGGATCAGCAACATTGTCATCTGTTGGAACTCTGCATATTTTTACGTTACCTCTCTCAATGATTTCTCGAATGAGATGATAATGCCTAAGAATATGTTTGGATCGCTGATGTGACCTAGGTTCCTTTGCTTGTGCGATAGCACCATTATTGTCACAATGAACATCAACAGGATTTGTGATGCTAGGAACCACTCCAAGGTCAGTAATGAACTTCTTGATCCAAACTGCTTCCTTTGCTGCATCAGATGCTGCTATGTATTCAGCTTCAGTTGTAGAATCAGCAACAATGCTTTGCTTCGAACTTTTCTAGCTAATAGCACCACCATTTAAACAAAACACATATCCTGACTGCGATCGGAAATCATATTTGTCAGATTGAAAGCTTGCATCTGTGTAACCACTTACAACCAGATCATCTTCCAATCCGTCATACACCAAGAACACATCTTTAGATCTTCTCAGATACTTAAGAATGTTCTTGACAGCCGTCCAGTGACTCTCACCGGGATCTGACTGATATCTACTCGTTATGCTTAAAGCATAAGAGACATCTGGTCTAGTGCACAACATAGCATACATGATAGATCTTATTGCTGAAGCATAAGGAATCTTACTCATGCGCTCTCGCTCATCTTTTGTGTTAGGACACTGAGATTTGCTAAGTGTAATACCATGAGACATAGGCAAGTATCCTCTCTTGGAATCTTGCATACTGAACCTTTTCAGTACTTTGTCTATGTAAGTACTTTGACTTAGACCAATCAGCCTCTTAGATCTATCTCTATAGATCTTTATCCCTAGGATATAGGTAGCTTCGCCTAAGTCTTTCATTGAGAAACATTTCCCTAACCAAGACTTGACACTATGCAAGGTAGGGATATCATTCCCAATGAGTAAAATGTCATCAACATATAAGACCAAAAATACAATGATGCTCCCACTAACTTTCTTGTAAACACAAGGTTCATCTTCATTTTTGATAAATCCAAACTCTTTGATTGATTCATCAAAACGAAGATTCCAACTCCGAGAAGCCTGCTTCAAACCATAAATGGATCTTTGAAGCTTGCATACTTTACTAGAATTCTCAGGTTGTACAAAACCCTCAGGTTGTGTCATGTACACATCCTCAAGTAAGTTTCCATTAAGAAACGCAGTTTTAACATCTATTTACCAAATCTCATAGTCATAATATGCAGCAATGGCAATGAGAATTCTAATAGACTTAAGCATGGCTACAGGTGAAAAAGTTTCATCATAGTCTATACCATGAGTTTGTTTGAAACCTTTTGCAACTAGCTTTGCTTTGTAAGTATGCTATTTACCATCCATGTCAGTTTTCTTTTTGAAAACCCATTTGCACCCAATGGTCTTTGTACCTTCATGTGGCTCAATCAAGGTCCATACCTGATTATCATACATGGATTGGATTTCAGACTTCATGGCCTCTAACCATTTCTCAGAGTCTGGATCTAACATAGCCTCTTGATAGGTAGTAGGTTCATTTTGATCCACTAACAATACATCATGATTATCAGTCACAAGAAATCCATATCTCTCGAGCTCATGACGTATCCTATCAGATCTACGTAATTTTTGTGCTACATGTATTGTGTCAACAATGGTTTGTTGACTTTGAGCATCCACAGGCGGTTCAATGTTATCTTGTGGTTCTCGAATTTCTTCGAGTTGTATCTTGCTCCCACTGGTTCCTTCAGAAATAAATTCCCTTTCTAGAAAGACACCATTCCGAGCAACAAACACTTTGTTCTCAATGGGATTGTAAAAGTAGTATCCTTTAGTCTCTTTAGGATACCCCACAAAAAAACATTTGTCAGACTTAGGTTCCAGCTTATTTGAAACTTGACGTTTTACATAAGCTTCACAACCCCAAATCTTAAGAAAAGACAAACTGGGCTTTTTACCAGTCCACATCTCATATGGCGTCTTTTCAACCGCTTTGGTTGGAACTCGATTTAGTGTGAATGCAACTGTTTCAAGTGCATAACCCCAAAAGGTAAGTGGAAGATCCATTAGAATCATCATAGATCGAACCATATCTAATAAAGTTCGATTCCTTCTTTCAGACACACCATTCCATTGTGGTGTTCCAAGAGGAGTTAGTTGTGAAATGATTCCACAACTTCTAAGATGGTCATAAAAATATCGGCTCAAATATTCTCCACCTCGATCAGATCGAAGTGCCTTGATTGTCTTGCCAAGTTGGTTTTGTACTTCATTTTGAACATTTCAAATGATTCAGATTTGTGTCTCATCAAGTAGACATAACCATATCTACTGAAGTCATCAGTAAATGTAATGAAGTACTTGTAACCTTCTCTGGCATCTGAACTTACTGGTCCACATACATCTGTATGTATTAGGCCCAATAATTCATTGGCCCTTTTACTGTGTCCAGTAAAGGGATCCTTTGTCATCTTACCCAATAGACAAGATTCACATATATCATATGATTCAAAATCAAATGAGTTCAAAAGTCCATCTCGATGGAGTTTTAATATGCGTTTCTCATTTATATGGCCAAGTCGACAATGCCAAAGATAGGTTGAATTTAAGTCATTGGACTTAAATTTCTTGGTAGTTATGTTATAGACAGAAGAATTGTTGGATTTTTGAAGATTCAAAACATAAAGACCATCTAGTAATTCAGCATTTACATAGAACATGTCTTTATGATAAATGGAGCAATTATTATTCTTAATAATAAAAGAAAAACCATCATTATCCAAACAAGAAACTGAAATAATATTCCTACACATTGTAGGAACATAAAAGCAATTGTTCAAAACTAACAAAAGCCCATTGGGCAAAGAAAGTTCGTAACTTCCTACAACTAAAGCAGCAACTTTTGCTCCATTGCCTACTCGAAGATCAACTTCGCCCTTCTTCAGTTGTCTACTCCTTTTAAGCCCCTGCACATTTGTGCAAATGTGAGATCCACATCCAGTATCTAATACCTAGGAACTAGAAGGAGAAATATTAATCTCTATAACATAAATACCCGAAGAACCGGTCTCACCAGTCTTCTTCTTCTTCTTTAGATCCTCCAAATACAGCTTGCAGTTTCTCTTCCAATGACCAGGTTCATTGCAAAAGAAACAGACACCCTCCTTTGGGGCTTTAGCCTTGGGTTTATGATTGGGCTTGGGTTGAGCATTGGACTTTCCAGCCCTTCCCTTACCCTTTCCTTTTCCTTTCTTCATAAAACCCTTTCCCTTTTGAACCATCAGAACATGGCCAGGCTTGGACTTAATATTCTGTTCAGCAGTTTTAAGCATCGTATGCAGCTCAGAAATTGATTTGTCCATTTCATTCATGTTATAGTTCATGATAAACTGGTCATAACTATTAGGAAGTGAATTTAGGATCAAATCTGTTGCCAACTCTTGGCTCAATGGAAATCCAAGCATATCAAGGTGCTCAATATAGCCTTTCGTTGTCAACACATGAGCACTAACTGAAGCACCCTCAGCCATTTTGCAAGAGTGCAATACCTTGGTAGTATCATACCTTTCTTACCTTGCTTGTTGCTGGAACATTTCCTTTAGATTGACAATCATATCATAAGTTTCCATGTTTTCCAAATCTTTCTGAAGTTCAAAACTCATGGTAGCTAGCATCAAGCATGCAACATCAATAGAGTCATTATGATGCTTCTCATAAGCATTCTTTTCATCTCTAGAAGCATTATCGGCTGGTTCTTCAGGGTGAGGTTGATCCAGGACATAAAGCTTCCTTTCTTGCTTGAGAACAATTCTCAAATTTTGAAACCAGTCAAGGAAGTTAGTCACAGTAAGTTTGTCCTTCGCAAGGATTGATCGCAGTGACATAGTAGAATTGTTATCATGGTTGGCCATCTACAATAAATGCAAAGTTAGTTAAGTATTTTGATTATGAAAAACTCCCACTAAATTAACAACCCTCAATAATAAAATCATATTAATTTAGTGAGCTAAGATCCATATTTATACTCAACTTTAAGTCAGCTTTGGCATGACACTTAAAATTAAGTTTTTTTAGGTAGGTAACTCTTACCAAGTGCAACTCATGCAACTCTTAGAAATTTATGGAATTTTGACATCATATGTCCAGGCATGTTTAAATCCCATCTCATGCCATTAGGCCCAAAACCATTTTGATAACCTAATTAAGTTAAACCATTTTTTAAAACATATGGGTAGCACCATTACCCATCTTGTCTCACTAATGTAACCTAATGTACTTCTACTTTGGTAGAACCCACATTAAGGTGATAAAAGCCTTGACAAGTGTTTAAATATGGATGGCATGTCAACTTAAAATTTTATGTGAGGGATCTAGATAGATTTCATCATGCATTTAGTATCACATACTCATTGATACATCATACATAGCATCATACATGTATATAATAAACGTGTCATAGTATGGCCTTATCTAGATTGATCTTCATAAGCCAATATGAAGATCAATGGTCAATCCTAGGTAATAATGAGCAACACTATAATGTCTACTTGACCATCATCTTGTGCATAGACACCTAGCTCCTCCATCACCATGGTTGGATTGCATGACTTCAAATGGCTTTCTTTATGTTCTTGTTTTATTACAATTAATAAACAAATACTACTAAAGTAAAAGAAAAATTACAATGAAACAAAATGGCACACAGGCCATATTTAATAATTACAACCCTTGTAAAAGAATAATAAAACCTGCCAATCATATTGGTCACAAGGCCATACCATGCACCATACAAAGCAACACACATGCAAAACATATCATGTTATCATATAGCATATACATATTGCATTAAAGAAAATATAATAATAGGCGTGTTGTTTAAAACCAATTAAATTTATAAGGCGCTCTGATTAGGTAGTACTGCGGTTCCTAAAATTTGGAGATACAATAAAGTTTCGTCCTAAAATTTGATTTTATTGATCTCATCAATAAATTTAAGGCTTACATCTGCACCACCATAAACAGCAATTGATAAATCCTTATTGATATGTGAATTCAGTTCATGTATTAATCTAATTAAGACAACACCGAAATCATATATCATGTTATTAAACACTTTAATTGCAATATCCCATTCAGATTCTTAATCATATTAACGAATCCTTACAGGAAACAGATTCATCAATTAACACCTTAGAAAACCTATTATCTATGTCGTTCGCGCAAACACTAATATCATATATATACAAGAACGCAAACCATGCCAAGATCATATACATCTCATACATACAATCAAACATGGCAGTTTCGATTCTTATGAAAACGCAAGTGGCTCTGATACCACTGTTGGATTACGGAATGGAAAATCCCAATCTAATTGGAATAAAATGGCAGCGAAACAAAATAAATTATTCCATAACCCACCAAGGATCACATGCGTTTCATAAAAATGAAAGAAGGATAAACAAAAACATTACCTTTTGTTGATCAGTATATAATCCGTCTGTTCTTGTGTTGGGTTTGCTCGGATCTTCAAAGGTGCTGCCTTCAGAAAGATGACCACCCTCTACAAGTATCCACACACGAACGGACACCAAAATAGTTTTTGAATGCTAGTTCAACAAGTCCATTTTTCACAAAAATGAACCATGGTTTCCAACTCTCTGTTTTTTATTTTTAAGGCAAAAGACACAACCCTTCAAATGCCCCAATAGACACGACCTTTCAAATGCCCCAATAGACATTAAAAACGTATATATCATATATATACAAGTCTGCTAGGATTTTTGGTTAACTAGGATTTTAATTAATATTTATTTAAAACTCTTTTAAATAATGACAATTTAAATCCTAATCCTTACCAAATAAGGAATTTATATTTTTAACCAAAAACCTTTATGGATTATTTCCTTATCCAATAAGAAAATATAACAATTAATTACTTGTCATAATTTAAATTATAAATTTAAATTTTCTCAAAATTAAACTCGAATCTAAATGACAACTAATTATTATTTAATTTAAAATAATCTCATCATTTTAAATTATATAGAGAGTAACAAACCGTAACCATTATTGTCCGTTCTTAGTGTGCGACCCTATAGGTTCAATTAACGTTGGCAGTAGGCCTAAATCACATTTTGATCCTACAAGTCATAAGCGGCCTCTAGCAAGACATTATGACTACCCAAGTTAAATGAAAAGCTCACGTTCCGAGACAACCTTAAAGTAGCTAATGACATAATCCTTTTGTCACATGATATCTTGATAGAATATAAGGCATGAAAAAAGTCAACCTTATATCGCTCTATCTTTAATTTCTCGAAACCCAATTAGACTGACTAAACAAATGATATTGATCTCCATCAATTCATTTGAGCACGGCCATGCATTTCTCAGTCTCAATCATCGAGGGGCCCAGAGATATCTCTCTTATAATAAGAGGGACAAATTCCATCTTAATCACTCATATCTCACTACATGATTCTTATTATGTTCAAGCATAATCTTTATAATCATCCGGTTAAAGACAACGTTTGATTATGTCAAAACATAATATTCCTCATGTTGAGAACTATAGCAATCTCAGGTCTAAGGATTTAATGACACAACTACTAGAGATTAACTTATGACTTTGATCCATGTATTAATCTCAAGGCGGGTCTTGTCCAATATTTGTTCTCAATAAATACATATAAATTTGATTTGTATCTCATACACATATTCATCCCATGAATATCAATCAAATTTCATACTAATCTTAATTTATTGTTATTCCCACAACAATAACCGATTAGGGACATTTAGAATAATTAATAATATTATTCAAGGACATTATTATATAATAAACATGCAAATTATGATAATAGTAAATGCTCATAAATATTTAAAATACCATGTCCATACAATAGACCTAGGGCACTATTACTAACATAACTCAATATGAGAATGCATTTATGACAAGGTTGTCAAAAGAAATTAAGGAGCAAAAATGTCCTCCCATAAGCAGTTATATGGGTTTATTAGTTTAAGAGTACGATATAACAACTAAATTATTAGAAAAAAAATACATGAAAAAGCTTCAGTGGATGAAACACTAGTGCAAATAATATTGCTAGATTTTTTTTTGGAGGGTAAACAGGAGCTCTAAGTAAAAAAGGAAGATTGATGAGGACAATATGGAAATGAAAATAAAGGGTAAAAACAAATAGGATAGGAGAGAGAGAAGGAGAGATTCTATTTTTTTTTTTTGGTAACAAACGGGCGATCACACAAGTCTCGTGTGAATCAGCCCAGATACATCAGATAACAAAATATGCTTAAGAAGAGTAGGACAGTGATCTCCAGCCCTCCAATTCCATGAGCCAGAGTGCTGAGCCATAAAGGAAGCCGCCCAATCAGCAGCCGCATTAGCTTCCCGAAATATATGACGAATCAGGACCGAGTCGTTCCCTCGCAGAAGGTAATAAATATCCCTCAAGATTGGATTAGAGGGACCATCAGAATAATTCTCCTTCTGCATCCAAGAGATGACCGTCTTAGAATCACCCTCGATCATGATCCGATGAGCGCGAAGAATCCGAACGGCGTAAGAAATTCCTGCCCAAGCCGCATAGAGCTCCGTCATCAGGACAGAATAGTCAAGAGCTCCAAACCCTCCTGCCGCCACCAGATTGCCCGCCTCCCCATGGATAATAAATGCAGAACCAGCGTTTCTACCGTGGACACTCCCATCGAAGTTGATTTTGACATACCCTGGAGGGGGGGCTCCCAATGGATAAAAACCGGATACCGGTTCGCTGCCGAAGCAGCAGGGGAACCCCAGCGGCCAGAAGAGCCAAAACCAACGCCGGATAAGACACGGTCATAGTCCATAATCAGCCATCTTATCTTCCTCACAACCCT
>UESW01003708.1:0-24348 GCA_900491605.1 Calamus simplicifolius | reverse complement strand
CAAATCCAAGCAGCATCCTCAATGCGTCGAGACTGAGGCCTAAAATCCTCATAAGATCCTTGGAGGGAGCCCTAGAGAGACACGATCTCTGCCAAATCCTAGTATCACACACCTAGCCAGGCATAAGAGGCATAGATAGGATCCACCGAGAAAGCTCCTCCCCAAATAACCATGTCACGTGGGGATGCCAAGAGTGGGAATCTCGGAAATAAGATCCTTAACCCTAAACTGGATGGGGCATCCATATTCATAAAGGAGGGCCATCTCGAAAGGGGGAGCTCAGAAATCCAAGTATCCGAATGACATCGATCAAAAATAACCATCTCCTATACTCCATGAAACATTCTCCGGATAAGCTGACCATATCTGCAAATCTCCTTCCATAAGTAGGAAGATCCATGGATCGGCTGAATAGGCAGGTCGGAAGACCATTCCCCATACCTTGCTCGCATCAGAGAGCTCCACAGACTCCCCATAAACCCTTTTCGGTATGCGTAAGACACACAGCCTCTTGAAGAAACTAGACTAAGGTCATCGCGATGATGAAACAGCTTTGTACTTGAAGCTTTCAGAAAACTCTGTATTAAGGTTTGTCCATGAGGTTCAGATGCAAATGTTTAATAATTAGATGGTGGTGCTCCTCCTTTTGAGCCTTTTTCTTTTACTACTGCATCACATCAAGGCATATTTACAAGAAGCATTACCCCCAATTCGAAACATAATTTTATAATCAAGACAATAATTTCTTCATATAATTTTCATTATCATGGTAGGTTAAATTAAGGGTTTTTCTTCTTCTCTTTGGTTTTCACGCGAGGATAACACACGAATGAGAGAGATTGGCAAAGGCATGCATTGACATTGTATTATGATGACAAAAAAATAAGGTTATTTTTTCAAACACTGGGTTGACGTTAAATCACTATCCACGAGCGTTCGGTTGCCTCCTCCAGTAAGTTCGAGATCCTCTGGCGAGCTTCTTATGTCTGAGAGCCTGCAAACAAGTTATGAGAACCGAAGATTTCCGCAGGGACCCTCCGACATTCAAGAGACCTGCAAACAAGTCTCGAGAACCAAAGATTTCCGCAGAACCCTCCGACATTCAAGTCAGTGCTCTGAGCAATAGAAGAGAGAGGCTTAAGAGAGAGGCTTAGAGCCATGCTCTCTATGAGCAAGAATGAGCATTTAAGAGTGGTAAGTTATCAGTTACCTAGTCGGAGGTTCCTCTTATCTTTTTATTGGTGCTTAAAGCCTGCCAGTCTTGGGGCATGATCACTTGTCAGAGCATTTATTGATGGCAGCAATAGTGAAGCTTGTCTCCATATGATGTCAGGCTGTAGGCCATGTCCCATCAGAGTAGGTGGCTGCAGCTGGTTGGTAGGTGCCGCTTGGCTTGGATAGTTGTTGTAGGCTGCTACAGGGCATGGCCGACCGTTACAGCGCTTTCCAGATGTGTCCCTCACGTCATCCTTTTTGCTACTCGCCATTAGATAGGTAATAAGTCTATTTATTATCCTAATTTAATTATTAAAATAAATATTAATTACTTTGAATTTACTTTTTATGGATGTTTGTAGAAAAAAAAGTCTATAGATGGAAAGAGCTCGATTTATTAAGAATTGATACTTTTTATGGATGTTTGCAGAAAAAAAAGTCTATAGATGGAAAGAGCTCGGTTTTTGGAGTCCAACGATACAGACGGCATTTAAATCAGGACTCGGTTTGCCCAAAAAAAAAAAAAGAGATGATTTCACATGATTCTTAATGCAAAATAAGGCAGGTGATGTTGAATGGATGGCTGAGAAATTTTCTCATAATATCTGAATGATCTTGAGCGCCCGATGGACTCCAACTTTGACTAAGAGGAAACCTAGACGAGCTCTATAAAAGGAGAACCTTAAGCAGTAGTTAGGGAGAGGAGTTTCTACAAAGCTCTTTTTATTCTTCTTTTATTTAGATTATTGTATTTAGGCCTGGGAGAAAAATTATGGAGGGATGCTGGCAGCAGCAATGCATGGCTAGATTTCTTCAACTTGGAATGATGATGAAGCCTGTAATCAGGTTTTATCTTTCTTTTTATTCTTAATTTCTATGCAATAAAAGTTATGCTTTTCTTTATTATATCTTTGAGTTATTTTTCTGATCGAGGTTTTGATCTGGCATACACGGCCTGTACCCTCTGTCGATGTACCGTGATCTTAGGATACGATACATGCCTAAGAGAGACAAATCGTAGTATGATAGATTAGACCCTTAACCTTGCAATTATTAGATAGTTTATACTCTAAAACGTATCGTGATCTCTTGATACGGTCCGTGCCTGATAAGAGATAAATTATTTTAAATTTAAATTTATAAAATTATTACTATTATAACATTAAAAAAAGAAAATAAAACATGTTTGCATGGTGGATTCGGATTCCTGGGTTGCTTCTCCTGCTATTGAATTTCGTTAATTGATTAGTTGTTATCTTTTAATAACCGCTATTCTTAATATAATCCTATATAGATAAATTTTCTTTTCTCTTTCGTGAAATAATTGCCCTTGATCCCCGAGGATACGATCCCGATTCACCACTAGCTATAGTAGTGAATAGGTTTTTTTTTTGACCGCCAACGATAGCGATCAAATTTTGGCACCGTTGCCAAGGATCCAGGCACGATTACTTCATAAAAAATAAATAAATAAATATTAATTTTTTTTAATTTTATTCTTATTTTTAATTTTTATTGTTTCATTATTATTCATGCTTCTATATAAAAGAACAGAGTAAAAAAAATTTCTTTTTTGTTGAATAGTTATTGCTCTCTTTAGCTTATTGCTTTTTTTAGTTACCTTAATTGTTAGATTTTCTTATTTTCTTTTTAACATAAAAAATTATTTTCTTCTTATCACAAATCCACTTTTAACCTAATCAACTTTTTCTTTTAATTAACTTACCCTAAAAGAACATGAAATAAAACCCTAAGACACTTTCCATAAATATAATTAATTTAAGAAAATAAATAAATAATAATAAATAAAAATAAAGTATAATAAAAATAAAAATAAAATATTTTATTCTTATGCTTAGATTGACTTAGGTAAATTTATTTCTGCGAAACTCAAAATTTTTCCATTGACATCTTATAATTTATTAGGAAATTAGAAACTTAATCACAAAAATCTTTTTAAAAAAAGTAATTAGATTAATTTTGTTTGATAATTTCAAGACCTAGACATCTGCTTGTTGCACAGTATTTTCATAATTAACATTAAGGGCACAAACCCTTAATCAAGATAAGGTGGGGAGTTATTCACCCTTCCTTGGCCCACAAATCACATCCTTCATTTTGCATTAACCCAAGCCTTTAACTCTAAAATTAATTAGATGTCAGCCCTAAAAAACTCGAGCTCAATAGGACAAGACACCCGAAAGAGTTAGACTGGGTCGGGATTGACTGCTTAACTAGTGTCTAGAAAATGAAAGAAAAGTGGTTACTTAATTGGTTCCATTCGCTTACCTAGTAAGCGACGGGGGGACTCACACTGACCTTACCCTTAACTGGCTAGTTGATCATTTAATTTTTGATTTGGAAGGCTCCAAGGCAGTCTTGAAAGTTAGGAGCTATTTAGATCTAGGTTAAACCTAGGGTAGAGAGTCTAATTTGTATTAACTTGATTGCTAATAATTATTAAACCATAACTAAATTATTTTTCATTGCTCTTAATTCTAGAAATCTTTTAGGATATTTTTCTTAGAATCTTCTCCTTTCTCTTCTATTATATTAGTTAAAAAAAATTTTGAATTACTGTTTGCTTTAGAGTGTATTGGTAAGGTATATGCTTTGTCACCGATCGTTACAACCCAACCTCATACCCTTAAACCTTGAAATAGAGAGAACTTGTAGAGCAAACAGAGCACGCATTATGGATCTTAATCAAGAAAATAATTTCCACATCAATTGAAGGAGTACTTCACCCCTTCACAATATACATATTCACCATGCATACAAGTACCCATAGTAGATGTTGTCCAATATGAAATTAAGTCCAGTATAATCCAAATGTTACCAGCTTTTCATGGATTTACAAATGAAGATCCCTATAAACACTTAGATGAATTCTGGGAAATTTGCTCAATTGTAAAGATTCAAAATTTCTCCGAAGAGGCACTTAGGCTTAAGTTATTCCCTTCTCCCTAAAAGATAGAGCTAAGTATTGGTTAAATTCACTAGACATTATAATTTCAACTTGGGACCAACTTCAGAGGGAATTTCTTAAGAAATACTTTTCTATAGGAAAAACGAATCAAATTAGAAAAGCCATAACTAATTTTTCTCAGTTAGAGAGAAAAATGTTTCATGAAACGTGGAAGAGATTAAAAGAATTAACTAGGAAATGTCCGCACCATGCAATACCTAAATGGCACTTAGTTCAATATTTTTATGATGGATTGTCAGAAAGGCATCGACAAATGGTGGATGTCTCATGTGGAGGAACATTTATGCTAAAAAATGAACATGAAGTTATGACAGCTTTTTGAAACTCTAAGTAAAATTCCTGGTATCATATGTCTACTGCCCGTAGAGATCCTCCCACAGAACCTAAGAGAGGGGGAATATACAACATAGGTCAGTCTATAGACATCTATATCAAAATTGATGAACTATCCCAAAAACTTGATCAAATTCTATAAGTTGGAAACACCTCTTCCCCATCTACTCAATTACATAAGGTTTGTACAATGTGTTCGAGTCCGACCCATTCTATAGGTGAATGTTCAGCCGCATAACAATTTCCTAAGCTTATTGAAGAGCAAGCCTACCAAGCCCAAACCCAAATGGCTCCTAGACCAGAAAATGGTCCATATTCAAATACTTACAATCCTACCCGGCAAAATCACCCAAATTTTTCATGGAAACCCCAACCTATCATCAGTCCAACATTAATTAGGCTTAACCATCAGGAGACCCAATTCAGAATCATATCGTATTCTCAATATCCAAGTGCTCCTCAACCTCACCAAATAATCATGATCCTACTTTCGAAGAGAAGGTGTTACAAGCATTGAAAGGGCTAGAAATAAATACTCAACTTCTTCACTCACACACACAATCCATTACAAAACTAGAAACCCATATAGGTCAACTAGCCACAACATTCAGTGAAAGAGAATGGGGTAAGCTACCGAGTCAGCCCGAAGCTAACCCTAGGAACCTAAACATCCAAGGATCCAACAAAGAGCCTAGATTAACCAACTAAGTGGCATTCATACATTAAGATCTGAAAAAAAAAAAAAAAGATAATCAGGTGGATACATATGAAGAAGAAGAATTAGAAGTCCCACCACTTGAATAACTTATTGAGCTGGGTCAGCCCCAAACACCCGAGGCATCAGAGTCTGATGTAATGCCCAACCCACCAGTTGAGCCCATGTCAGAAGAAGATAAACAAAAAATTAGGGTTGTAGCACCATTCCCAAATAAACTTAAGTCCAATCAAAATTCAGCCCAATTTGATAAGATTTTGGAGGTCTTTAAGCAAGTTAAAGTGAACATCCCCTTACTGGACATGATCCAACAAGTCCCAGCCTATGCCAAATTTCTTAAGGATCTATGTACCAAAAAGAAGACCACCAATGTACCCAAGAAAGCCTTTTAGCAGCCAGTGTGAGCTCTTATTTATCAAACCACATGCTAGTAAAATACAAAGATCCAAGGTCACCCACTATTTCATGCATTATGGGGAACACCCTCAAAATATGCTCTATTAGACTTAGGGGCAAGTGTTAATATATTGCCATACTCTGTATATGAGCAATTAGGGTTAGGAGAACTAAAGCCTACAAAAATGATCCTACAACTAGCTGATCACTCTTTGAAAGTACCCAAGGGAATAGTAGAGGATGTATTGATCAAAGTTGGTAAATTTTTCTATCCATTGGACTTTGTGATTTTAGAAACTGAATCGGTGACAAACCCAAAAAAGCCACATCCCAATGATTTTAGGTAGACCATTTTTGGCCACATCTAATGCCCTAATTAATTGTCAAATAGATTAATAAACTCCCCTTTGGGAATATGTCAATTGATCTTAATATTTTTAATCTTACCAATACATATCAAACGAGCAACTCAAATTATGTTCAGGATACTGTTTATGATCCAATTGACCTTAGTGATGAAAAGCTTGACCTAGAAACCTGCATAAACCAAGATGGGGAGAAAATTAATGAGGTTGCTATAATTGATGAAAAATCAAGATAGAAACTTCCAACTAAACTACTAAAGAAAGTACTTGAACTATTACCCAAACCATCAATAAAGGAAGCACCCAAATTAGAACTGAAACCACTTCCCAAGCATCTCAACAATGCATATCTAGGTCCATCAGAACCTTGCCTGTGATTATTTCAACCGATCTAAACTCCTCATCAGAATGGGAACTATTGAATGAGAATAAAGAAGCGTTAGGATGGACCATGGCTAACATAAAAGGGATTAGCCCCTCGATCGTTCAACATAGGATTTACTTAAGGGAGAAAACTAATCCTATAAGAGACTCCCAAAAAAACTTAAACCAACCATGAAGGAAGTAGTAAGGGAAGAGATCATCAAACTCCTTGATAATGGTAATCAAAGTGAGTCATGACGTCTGGCTGAAGATGTTAAACTTAGCGCTTTTTGGGAGACAACCCAAAATTTTTATGTTTTAACCTTTATTTCATGATTCTTATTTTAGGAATAAGAGACTACTCCGTACTGTCACTCCTAACATTACACAAGGCATATCTTGTCGAGGTGGTATTTCTTCTTGTTTTATTCTTCCTTACTTCAATGAGATAATAAGAATTAAGTTGGGGGTAAGAGAAACCTTTTTGAAAAAAAAAATTTAAAACACCTTGGCATTTTTTAAAAATTTCAAAATTTTTGTGCTATGAAATAAATTCTTGAGCAAAATTGACTAGAAAAAGGTAATAGAGTTAGAAAGTATTGGCTAATTATTGTAGAGAGCCAAGGAGTAGACTAGCTGGTCAGACTTTTAGTAACCTACTTAGGTCATCTAAAGGCTATTAGCACTTCCATTGCATATGCACACTGACGAGGTAAATTAGGTATTAGTTGTAAGGTAAATTGAAGAATCAATTATTACTGAAAATTGGTAATTAATATACACCCCAATGAGAGAAACTTGAATTTAAGGAAAGAGCTACTTGCCTGATAAAAAAATATATATATATATATAAAGTCTAAACATTGGTTTTCCATGAGTAACCGAGCACCTTCGCCTAAGTAAGCGTTGTTGTTCGCATCAAAAATGGACAATGTAAAGATATCGCTAAATATATATATATATATATAAGGCAGTGTGAAAGCTACCTTAGGTCATGTGCTTAATTTGAGGATGTATAAAAGTTGCTCAAAGTAAGTGATAAACGAAAATACCATTATTTCTTACAAGCTAGTACCGAAATGCTAAGTTAGCCATCATAAACATAAGTGCTTTAGATCTATAGATGAACTCTAAGAAAGTTTCCGATAGTTCTGATAGCAAAATTTATTTCAAAAACTCAATACTTAGTTAGTGACACTGGCTATCTTCTTTCAACCTTAAGCCTAGATTTAATTTTGCAAAAGCAAATTTTAGAGACACATGGTTTTATTTTAATTACATTGCTAAGGGACTAGCAATGATTAAGTTGGGGGGTGTGATAAGTCTATTTATTATCCCAATTTAACTATTAAAATAAATATTAATTATTTTAAATTCATTAAGAATTAATACTTTTATGGATGTTTTCAGAAAAGAAGCCTATAGATGGAAAGAGCTCGATTTTTGGAGTCCAACGATGTAGACGGTACTCAAATCAGGACTCAGTTTGCCCAAAAAGAAAGAGATGATTTTGTATGATTCTCGATGCAAAATAAGGCAGGTGATGTTGAACGGATGGCTGATAAATTTTCTTATAATATCTGAATGATTTTGAGCGTCCAATGGACTCCAACTTTGACTAGGAGGAAACCTTAGACGAGCTCTATAAAAGGAGAACCTCAAGCAGTAGTTAGGGAGAGGAGTTTCTACAAAGCTCTTTTTTTATTTTATTTAGATTATTGTATTTAGGCTTAGGAAAGGAAAATTAAGGAGGGGATACTGGTAACAGTAATGCGTGGCTAGATTTCTTCAACTTGGGATGATGATGAAGCCTGTAATCATGTTTTATCTTTCTTTTTATTCTTAATTTCTATGCAATAAAAGTTATGCTCTTCTTTGTTATATCTTTTGAGTTATTTTTCTGATCGAGGTTTTGATCTGGCATACATAGCATGTACCCTCTATCGATGTATCGTGATATCAGGATACGATACGTGCAAAAGAGAGACAGATCGTAGTATGATAGATTAGACCCTTAACCTTGCAATTATTAGATAGTTTATACTCTAAGAGAACGTGTCGTGATCTCTTGATACGGTCTATGCCTGACAAGAGATAAATTATTCTGATTTTAAATTTGCAAAAATTATTACTATTGCAACATTAAAAAAAAGAATATAAAACATGTTTGCATGGTGGATTTGGATTCCTGGGTTGCTTCTCCTGCTATTGAATTTTGTTATTAATTAGTTGTTATCTTTTAATAACCGCTATTCTTAATATAATCCTCTATAGATAAATTTTCTTTTTTTCTTTTGTGAAATAATTGCCCTTGATCCCTAAGGATACAATCCCGATTCACCACTAGCTATAGTAGTGAATAGGTTTTATTTTTGACCGCCAACGACAGCGATCAGTAGGCGTGGCCTCTGAACGCATGTAGCTTCAAAAAAGGTGACTCCATGCGCATGTCACCTTACCTTTGAATCATCCCATGGAGAAGAGGGAAGGGCCCCACCTTCATGCACGCCGGCTGGCTGCATGGAGGAGGAGAAGGGCCCCACCTCCATGCACGCCGGCTGGCTGCATGGAGGAGTTGAGGGCAAGCGGTTGGGAGGAGGCAACAGTGCCCGGAGTCGATTGCTTGGGACCAGCCTCGGGAGTTGCTGTCGAGAGGCAGAGTCGGAGTTGGCCCGTGTTGGCAGCTGGAGCTGTCCGGAGCAGAGGCCGAGAGGGGCTATCCGAAGCCGAGGCCGAGGGAGCCATACGGAGACAAGGCTGAGGGGATGATGCAGGGCGATATTCAAAATGCCTGCAACTCAAGAACGATCTAATCTGCGAGAAAAGAATTCGTTCAGGTTTGGTTGGAATCTTGACAAGAAAAGGGAAAAATTTCGAATTTTGATCACTCACAATCTGAAATTTAAAGGAAGAGCAATTGAATTTTCAATTCAATTGTTTTGAATCAGAAAAAGAAAACATTCATCTCCATTCAAGAGAAAAAAAAAAATCTAAAACAGCGTCTTTCTTCTCTGCCTTTTGACGGCCGCCCAAAACCAACCTAAATAAAAGAGATAAAACCCTAACATCATAAGTTTTGTTAAAAATTACAACTATGCCATTAAAAACGAAAACAGGCCCAAAACTCCTATCAGACAAGCCCGGATGGCCAAAATCCATAGCAGTTCATTGCCAACGGCCATGACTTTGAATCAGCAGTCCGTTTCCATGTGACCAGCCAAGTTTGGGCCCAGTCGACACAGAAAATTTCAAGCCCGTTTGTTCTGCAACCTCTTGGACCTTCGTAGATTATCTGGTGTGGTCTTCCCTGACGTGGCCTGCTGACTCTGGGATGCTGGTACAGGAACATCCAAGGACTGGTTCGACTGACCCGAACTCTGGTCCGAACTGATGTCCTCATCACTCTCCCCTTCCTCTGAAAAGCTTGACCTCAAGCTCGAATTCTCTCCTGCATAAGGGGTCAGATGCCGAATGTTGAACACATCCGAAATAAAGACATCATCTGGTAACTCAACCCGATAGGCATTGTCACCAAATTTCTCCAATACCTGGCATGGACCTATCTTCTTCGGCTTGAGCTTCGTTAAAGCTCCCTGTGGATACCGCTCCCTCGGTAAGTAAACCCATACCAAATCGCCCACTTCAAAGGACTGTTGCCGACGCTGCTGATCAGCTTTCGCCTTGTATTTGGCGTAAGTCTGCTCCAATTTGGCTCTAACAGTCACATGTATCTCCTGCAAGTCAGACACTCTATCTTCGACCTTCTGACTCACCTTCTCTGGCGACTCAACTGGCAGAACATCCAAAGGACCTCTTGGCAAGAACCCAAACAGTATCTGAAACGGAGCAAACCCTGTAGAACGGTTCACTGAAGAGTTGAACTCAAACTCAATCTTCGGCAAACACAAATCCCAGCTCCTGAATTCATGCACATTTGCCCGCAACAGATTACCCAAGCTACGGTTGACAACTTCAGTCTGTCCATCCGTCTGAGGATGATAAGGACTGCTGAATTTCAACTTTGTGCCCAACTTCTTCCACAGCTCTCGCCAGAAGTGTCCCATAAACTTGCTGTCCCTGTCTGACACTATGGATGCCGGTATACCAAAATGCCGAACCACTGAAGCAAAATATAAGTCAGCAACCTTTGACGCATCAAAAGTGGTTTTGCATGGCAAAAAACACGCCACCTTACTGAACCGATCCACAATCACCATAATCGAATCCAGTCCCCTTGCTGTCCGCGGCAATCCTACAACAAAGTCCATAGAAACATCTCGCCATGGTGCCTCTGGGATAGGTAAAGGCGTGTACATACCTTGGTTCGTGTCTGTCCCCTTCGACTCTTGACACAACCTGCACCTCTTCACAAAAGCCTTGACATCTCGGTCAAGACCAGGCCAATAAAACCGCTGCCGAATCAACCAGGCTGTTTTATCCCTTCCGAAGTGACCCTGGTTATGCAGTTCCTGGATGATCAACACACGAAGAGACGTATCAGGAACACATAAGCAGTTACCTCGAAACAAATATCCATCATGGAGAACGAAATCAGTTCGCTCCCCCGCCTCAATTTTGGCCAAAATCCCCTTGAAGTGCTCATCCACACGAATGTCCTCCCTTACACTCTCAAAGCCGAGAGTGTACACATGCATAGCGCCAATCAACAAGCTCCGCCTACTCAAAGCATCAGCCACTCTATTCAACGTACCAGACTTGTGCTTGATGCTGAAAGTGTATTCCTGCAAGGCACTCACCCACTTCGCATGCCTTGAACTCAGTTTATGCTGACCCTGTAAAAACTTCAGCGCCTGATGGTCTGAATACAGTACAAACTCCCGCTGAATCAAGTAGTGGCGCCAATGCTGCAAGGATCTCACAATGGCGTACAATTCCAGATCATAAACCGAATAAGCCAGTTTAGCTCCTCCCAGCTTCTCACTGAAGTATGCGACTGGTCTTCCTTCCTGGTTAAGCACTGCCCCAATTCCAGTCTTCGAAGCATCACAATCCACCTCAAAAACTCTATCAAAATCAGGAAGAACCAATAAAGGAGCTTCGGTCAATCTGACTTTCAGCCCATCAAATGCCTCCTGTGCGGCATTCCACCCAAATCTGGCTCCCTTCAACAATTCCGTTAAAGGTGCAGCCAGCTCACTATACCCCTTGACAAACCTGCGATAAAACCCTGCAAGACCCAAAAAGGATCTCAATTCTGTCAAGGTTGAAGGTACTGGCCATTCCACAATTGCATGCACCTTATTCCTATCTGGGAGAATCCCCTCTCCAGTCACAACGTACCCCAGAAAAATTAGTCTCCCAACCATCCAAATGCACTTCTCTGGGTTAGCAACTAACTGGTTCTCACGTAACACTGACAAAACCTGTGCCACATGGCCCACATGCTCTTCGGCTGTCCTGCTGTATATCAAAATATCATCAAAGTAGACAACCACAAATGAGCTAAGAAATGGACGTAAAACCTGGTTCATTACGCGCATGAACGTGCTCGGCGCGTTTGACAACCCGAATGGCATTACCAACCATTCATACAGCCCTTCCTTAGTCTTGAAGGCTGTCTTCCATTCGTCTCCAGGCTTCATCCTTATCTGATGGTACCCACTCTTCAAATCAATCTTCGTGAAGACCTTAGCACCACTCAACTGATCAAGCATGTCGTCCAACCGCGGTATCGGAACCTGTACTTCACAGTAATTTTGTTAACCGCGCGGCTGTCGACACACATGCGCCACGTACCATCCTTCTTCGGTACCAAAAGGGCTGGCACCGCGCACGGGCTAATGCTCTCCCGTACGAACCCCTTGTCCAAAAGTTCTTGGACCTGCCTCCTCAATTCCTCATGCTGTTGCGGTGTCATCCGATAATGAGCCTTATTCGGCAACACTGAGCCCGGAATAAGGTCAATGCCGTGCTGAATATCTCGGAGAGGTGGTAATCCAGCCGGTAGCTCCTTTGATACAACATCTCGGAATTCCTCCAAGATAGACACCAACTCCTCAGGAATCATATTTGGCCTTTGCTCCTCTTCCATGCCGAAGTCTCCTGACTTGCTCACCAAAGCAAAACAAACATCCTCTCCATCCAAACTCGCATCGAATTCTGTGCTTGGTAAACAAATTACTGTATTCTGTCCACTCACTTCCTGAAGCGGCTTCAAAATAACTTTCCTCCCATCTGGACGCAGCATATAACTGTGGGTGTACCCGTTGTACACTGCCCTGTTATCAAACTGCCACGGACGCCCCAGTATGATGTGAGTAGCATCCATTGGAACAACATCCGCCTCAATAGTTGTCTCGAAATGAGGACCAAAACACAGTGACAACTTACACCTTCGGCTGACCTGAATGTCTGCACTTCGGTTCACCCAACCGAGCTTATATGGATGTGGGTGAGGGTCTGTCTGCAACCCCAGCTTCTTCACAGCCTCCTCTGCTATCACATTCTTCCAACTGCTGGAGTCTATGATAACACGACATGTTTTGCCAGCCACAAAACATTTCGTTGTGAAGATGTCATGCCGACGCCAATCTTCATCTGATCTCGGCGCCAGACACATTCTTCGTATCACCAAGCTCTCCCCTTGAATATGGTCCGGATCAATAACACACAGCTCATCATTAAATTCCTCATCCTCAGGGAACTCTCCTCCATTTTCGTCCTCCATATAATCCTCCATATACAACTGAGCTCGCGCCTTGGGGCATTCATTGGCATAGTGCCCCAAATTCTGACACCGATGGCACCGAATGTTAGCCCTGTTGCTGCCCACTCTCGCCTGAGAACCTGAGGTTCCATTCGACCCTGTTGGTCTTGGAGGTACTGATGCCTGCGGCCTCGCTACTGGAGGCATAAATTTGCCCCCTGAATTCTGCCCTGAACTCTGGCCCGTAGTAAAACCCCCTCTGCTCTGAAACCCCCTGTTTCTCATCAAGCTCTTTTCCACTGCCTGAGCCCTCATATGCGCATCTCCTACGCTATCAATTCGATGCACAGCCAGTACATCTTGGATTGGCAGCCGCAAGCCATGAAGATACATGGCTATCAATCTCGGTTCAGCCTCAATCAACCGATTTCGTGCAACCAATCGATAAAATTCAGTTGTGTACTCCTCGACGCTCCGACTACCTTGCGTCAAACCATGCAACTTCGAATACAAAATCTGCTCATGGTTCGGAGGCAAAAACTCCCTGTTCATCTCCTGCTTTAGCGCTGCCATGACGCTAATGGAGGTCTCCCATCCATATATCTACGATAGTGCTGCGCATGCCACCAAGCAGCAGCCCTATCTCTGAATCGAATTGTGATAAGCGGTACCTGCTTATCTAAGGGCACCTCCTTCAGACGAAAAACATCATCGACCTGAAGGGTCTAATCAACATACTCGTCTGGGTTAATTCCTCCTTTAAACTCTGGAATTTCGACCCTGAAGCCTGCTTCCCACCGATTCTGATTTTCGAAATAGGGAGGTTGATCGACATACCTTGGAAGTCGAACATCAGGCCTCTGTTGCCCTCTTCGAATTGGTAGTGCCTCCAGATTTTCGAAACCCCTCTCCCTACCTCCATCAATTTCATCACGCTCCTCCACTCGAAGGGGTTGGGCACGTTTCTGCACCTCCAGCCGCGCCATCATCGCCTGCATGGTTTGCATCATCTGTTGCATCACCTGGTGCTGGTCTCGCATGGCGTCTTGCATAGCATCTCTCACGGCGTCTCTCAGGGATTGATCGTTGTTCTTCTGCTCCATTGGATCAAATTTCGGTTAGGGTTGATATTTGGGTTTGGAAGGAATGGATCAAGGCGGTAATGGAAGGAATGGATCAAGGCGGTAATAGAAGGAATGGATCAAGGCTCTGATACCAAGTTGATGCAGGGCGATATTCAAAACGCCTGCAACTCAAGAACGATCTAATCTGCGAGAAAAGAATTCGTCCAGGTTTGGTTGAATCTTGACAAGAAAAGGGAAAATTTCGAATTTTGATCACTCACAATCCAAAATTTAAAGGAAGAGCAATTGAATTTTCAATTCAATTGTTTTGAATCAGAAAAAGAAAACATTCATCTCCATTCAAGAGAAAAAAAAGGAAATCTAAAACAGCATCTTTCTTCTCTGCCTTTTGACGGCCGCCCAAAACCAACCTAAATAAAAGAGATAAAACCCTAACATCATAAGTTTTAAAAATTACAACTATGCCATTAAAAACGAAAATAGGCCCAAAACTCCTATCAGACGAGCCCGGATGGCCAAAATCTACAGCAGCTCATCGCCAACGGCCATGACTTTGAATCAGCAGTCCGTTTCCATGTGACTAGCCAAGTTTGGGCCCAGTCCGATATAGAAAATTTCAAGCCCGTTTGTTCTGCAATCTCTTGGACCTTCGTAGATTATCTGGTGTGGTCTTCCCTGACGTGGCCTGCTGACTCTGGGATGCTGGTACAGGAACATCCAAGGACTGGTTCGACTGACCCGAACTCTGGTCCGAACTGATGTCCTCATCAGGGGAGCCGAGGGGAGCTGAGGCCAAGGGAGGCTGTATGGAGCCGAGGCCGAGGGGAGCTGAGGTCCATGCCTGACAAGAGATAAATTATTCTGATTTTAAATTTGTAAAAATTATTACTATTGCAACATTAAAAAAAGAATATAAAACATGTTTGCATGGTGGATTTGGATTCCTGGGTTGCTTCTCCTGCTATTGAATTTTGTTAATTAATTAGTTATTATCTTTTAATAACCGCTATTCTTAATATAATCCTCGATAGATAAATTTTCTTTTTTTCTTTGTGAAATAATTGCCCTCGATCCCCAAGGATACAATTCTGATTCACTACTAGCTATAGTAGTGAATAGGTTTTATTTTTGACCGCCAACAACAGCGATCAGTGGGCGTGGCCTCTGAACGCATGTAGCTTCAAAAAAAAGGTGACTCCATGCGCATGTCACCTTGCCTTTGAATCATCCCATGGAGAAGAGGAGAAGGGCCCCACCTTCATGCACGCCAGCTGGCTGCATGGAGGAGGAGAAGGGCCCCACCTCCATGCACGCCGGCTGGCTGCATGGAGGAGTTGAGGGCAAGCGGTTGGGAGGAGGCAACAGTGCCCGGAGTCGATTGCTTGGGACTAGCCTCGGGAGTTGCTGTCGAGAGGCAGAGTCGGAGTTGGCCCGTGTTGGCAGTTGGAGCTGTCCGGAGCAGAGGCCGAGAGGGGCTATCCGGAGCCGAGGCCGAGGGGAGCCGTACGGAGACAAGGCTGAGGGGAGCTGAGGCCGAGGGAGGCTGTATGGAGCCGAGGCCGAGGGGAGCTGAGGCCGATAATCTGCAAGCTGGAGCCGGAGTGGGGAGAGTCAGCAGCAAGGGCCGATGACATGGCAGTTGGAGCCGAGGGAGCTTGCATGGATTCATGCAGAGAAGCCTCAGGGTCGGGCAGCCGATCTGGTATCGGCCAAGGTTGCTAGGAGCCGAGGCCTTCTGAGGCCAAGGGGAACAGGTCTGAGGCCGAGCAGGAGACGGAGGCCGTCCGAGGCCGAGAGCTGGCAGCGGAGACGGGAGCTAGGGACGAAGGCCTTTTGAGGTCGACGGGAGCTGGCGGTGGAGATGAGAGCTGGGGATGGAGGTCGTACAAGGCCAAGGCAGAGTCAAGAATGGTCTGAGAGCCGAGGGGAGCTGCCTCCATGAGCCGAGGTTCTGGAGCTGGCCGGAGCTGGAGATGGGGTCCATACAAGGCCAAGGCGGAGTCGTCCATGGACTTGGGACGAAGGCAGGAGATGGGGCCGGTCGAGGGGGAGCTCGGGAGCAACTGGAGGCGGCTGAGGGGGAGCTCGGGAGCTTCCTTGGGGTCTCTGTGCTGGGGCCAAGTCGCTTGGGAAGAGATGGAGCAAAGAGCTTGGGAAGGGGAGCTTGGAGCTGGGAGCCTCCACGCATGGGAGACGGAGCCGGGAGCAGCTTGAGGCGGCCGAGGGGGAGCTCGGAAGCAGAGAACTTGGAAAGGAGAGGAGGGGCCACCGAGGGGCTCGGGGCCGCCAAGGGAGCTCAGGGCCGAGCCGGGACGAAGCCGTCCGTGGCTAGGGAGAGGACGGAACTGAGACAAGGGTAGTAGATCCAGGCTCGGACGATGCCTCCAGGGCCAGGACGAAAAGCCTGGGAGCTTGGGATGAGCTAAAGTCGAGTGTTAGCTGCCTGGGAGGCCGAAAGCAACCGAGCCGGGGAGTTAGAGCCGCCGAGAAGCAGAGGCAGTCTGAACGACGACGTCTTCTATGAGGGTTTGAAACCACTTGTAGACATTGGTTGGAAGCCGTCGGGGGAAAGCAAAAAGCCGGAGGCCATGGAGTCGAGCGGCTTCTTAGGCGAGACCAGGAGCGGTGTTGGGAGCTTCCGTCCGTGGGGTTAGGAGTAGAGTTTGGGGCCGTTAAAGAGGAAGTTGGAGGCCTGGAGCCGTCGAATCGGCCAGGATGGAAACTGGAAGCTCATGGATGGGATTGAAGTCGCTCGTGGCCATGGGACGTGGAGCCAGGACCACCCGTGGAACTGGAGCTGGAGCCGCCCATGGGGTTCGGAGGTCGAGCGAGGCTGGGACGAAGGCAGGAGATGGGGCCGGGAGCCGTTCATGGCCAAGAGTCCGTCAAGGTCCGAGGGGAAGTCGAACCCGAGCCTTCGGGAAATAGGGAATGGACTTGGGAGATGGAGTCTGGCTTCACTTGAAGAAGAAAGCCCACGTGCATGGCTTCATGCAAAGAAGTCTCATGTATGTGGGGCGCGAGCTGGCTGGGGACAGAGAGCCTGGCTCGTCCTTTGTGCGCAGTGGAGAGAGAGACGGGGCCTCTTGTGGAAGGATTTTGAGTTGAGCCTGTGATGAAACTTGATGGAGCTAGTTGACCCCATGAAGAATAAAAAAAAATTTTGGATGGTCCCGAAGGCCGACAGCTCCAAGACCGGCACCTCCAAGGCCGGCACCTCCAAGACCGGCACCCCCAAGGCCGGCAACTCGAAGACCGTCGGCCCCGAAGGCCGACAGCTCCAAGACCGGCACCTCCAAGGCCGGCACCTTTAAGACCGGCACCTCCAAGGTCGGTACCTCCAAGACCGGCACCCCTAAGGCCGGCACCTCGAAGACCGTCGGCCCCGAAGGCCGACAGCTCCAAGACCGGCACCTCCAAGGCCGGCACCTTCAAGACCGGCACCTCCAAGGCTGGTACCTCCAAGATCGGCACCCCCAAGGCCGGCACCTTGAAGACCGTCATCCCGAAGGCCGACAGCTCCAAGACCGGCACCTCCAAGGCCGGCACCTCCAAGATCGGCACCCCCAAGGCTGGCAACTCGAAGACCGTCAGCCCCGAAGGCCGACAGCTCCAAGACCGGCACCTCCAAGGCCGGCACCTTCAAGACCGGCACCTCCAAGGCTGGCACCCCCAAGGCCGGCACCTCAAAGACCGTCGTCCCCGAAGACCGACACCTCCAAGGCCGGCACCTCAAAGGCCGGCACCTCCAAGACTGGTACCCCCAAGGCAGGCACCTTGGAGACCATCGGCCCCGAAAGCCGACAGCTCCAAGATCGGCACCTCCAAGGCCAGCACCTTCAAGACCGGCACCTCCAAGGCAGGTACCTCCAAGACTGGCACCCCCAAGGCCGGCACCTCGAAGACCGTCGGCCCCGAAGGCCGACAGCTCCATGACCCGCACCTCCAAGGCCGGCACCTTCAAGACCGGCACCTCCAAGGCCGGTACCTCAAAGACCATCGACCCGAAGGCCGACAACTTTGAGACCGGCACCTCCAAAGCCGGCACCGCCAAGACCGGCATCTCCAAGGCCGACACCTCCATGGCCGACATCTCCAAGCTGCCAAGCTCCCTCGCCGTTAACAGTGTCATGCAAGTGAACAGAGCCTTGTACATGAACAGTGCCATGCAAGTGAACAGAGCCTTGTACATGAACAGTGCCATGCAAGCTCATCCAAGGGTATGAGCAGGGCCACGTGAGTACTCCATACTCGACACTCTACGAGGGACAGTTGGCTTCAACTCAACATCATCCTTCTCCCCCCAACGGCTGTACCTTGGGCCCATCTCCTCCATGACCCACCTCGATCCTGGTGTCGATTGTGGCCCGCTTCGACACAGCATTGTCTCGGCAACGGTGTCGGCATCGACCTCTACGCGGCCTTGGGCCCAACTCCTCCGTAGCCCACCTCAATCTTGGTGTCGGCCACGGCCTGCTTCGACGCGGCGCCGGTCTCGGTCTCGGCATCGGTCTCGGCGTCGGCCTTGGCAGCAGAGGCCGACAAGCATCCGCTTGCTGCAAGGAATTCCACGTGGCTTTACCAAGATCACGAACGGTCACCAAATATTATGAACCGGCAATTACTAAGGTCATGACGGTTTCCAAAAAATTAAGAGGCATACTTATGACATACGTTATTACTCGGCTGTTACCAGTGAAGGGTAAGAGGGACCCCCGAACAGGTATATAAGACCCCAATCCCCCAACGTGGAGAGGGGAAGAAACTCAATCTCTACTTTCTCATCAAAAAATTCTACTGTTCTACAAGTCACTAACTTGGGCGTCGGAGGGTCCCCACCGGAATCACCGGTCCGGGACTTTTCTTGCAGGCCCCCGAAAGGAGACGGTGACCCTTCTACATCCTCGAAGGTCTGTAGAGATCTCAGCTTGCCGGTGCTCATCCAAAGTGATTTGGCAGCAACAGATTGGCGCACCAGGATAGGGGGCGCTAGTTCTCCCTGTGACAGACTCGATTCTGCGAAAGAGACGATGGTGACCACACGAGCACAGGAGGCTTCCACCAGCCAGCCGCAGAGCGCATTCCATGGGCTGATCAAACGAGGCCAACCTCCGTGTTCGCCCCCTGCCCAGATGAGCCAGCCTGACCGGCTGGAGGTTCTATCTCACCAAGTTCAGAACCTAGCGGCGGTGGTACGGGATTGCAGGAACGCTACTTTGCAGCCGCACCTCAGCTCCCTCCGCCCGGCGAACGGGTGCGGGAACAGTTCTATCCCATCAGGGCGGGACCCCGCCCGAGGCCTCCCATCACTCGCTTTCAGGAGATCGTCGTCAAGATGCCTCAAAGCGACGACGGTCTCTCTCCGCTCGCCTTCGGGACTCATCGCCGAGGAGCCTCAAAACGGCGATGGTCCCTTTCCCATCGCTCGCCTCCTGAGCCCCATCCCCGAGAGGCCTCACGGCGACGGCGGTCCCCTTCCCGTCATTCTGGTCGCTCCTATCGATGCCAAGACGGATCCAGACGGGCGCGTTCCTTACCTCGGCGGCCTGCCCCAGCTTTATCTTCTGGTTCTTCTATAGATGACGCCCAGCGGAAGACTACCCGACGGCTCGATGAGTATCACCGACGGTTGGAGGAGCTTAGCCGCCGGATCACCAATCCTCATGGAGCGACTACGACCATCGCCCCCCGCTTTCCCGGCGGATCATGGAGGAACCGGTCCCGCCCCATTTTCGTCTCCCACAACTGGATCCATACGACGGCATGACGGACCCATTGGACCACCTGGAGAGCTACAAGGTCTTTATACGGGTCCAGGGAGCGACGGACTCCCTTCTATGTGTCGCCTTCCCGGCCACCCTCCGAAAGGCGGCACGTGCATGGTACTCCCGTCTGTCACCACGCAGCATCGATTCATTCGTCATCTCTAGCGAGCTTTCCTGGCCCACTTTAATGCGAGCCGGAAGATCCCACGAGTGGCGGATAGTCTATTTGCTGTCCAGCAGAGGAGCGGCGAGACCCTAAAAGACTTTGTCGCCCGGTTCAAGGACGCGGCGCTGGAGGTGTATAATCTAGATGATTCCGTAGCCACCTTGGCATTAAAGCGGGGACTTCGTCCTTCCAGGTTCGCCTATTCTCTAGACAAGAAGCCCCCGAGCTCTTATGCCGAACTTCTAAGCCGAGCACAAAATACATCCGTGCGGACGAGGCAGATTCCTCCAGGAGGGAGGCTGATAAGAATCCTAACAAGAAACCAATGCCCACCGAGTAGGCCGGAGCGCAACCTCGGAAGACTGAGCCCCCTCACCGTCCAGACCGCCGCCGCAGACGCTTGTTCCTAAGGAGCAATTCACTCCCCTCATGGCTTCGATATCCCACATCCTGCTGGAAATTGAGGAAGAACCTTACTTCAAGCGTCCACTCCCCCCGAGGTTGGGGACCCCTGCAATAAAGAGCTCTACTGTCGGTATCACCAAGATTATGGTCACGACACCGAAGACTACCGCCACCTGAAGAGGGCCATTGAAGAGCTTGTCCAGCAGGGTCACTTGGGCAAGTTTGTCCGAAGGGAAAACCCTCCTATTCCAGGCCCAGCGGTGCCTCCTACACTCTAGGCCGGTGCAGACAATGCCCCTACGGAGAAGACCATAGCCATGATTGCCTGGGGGGTAGGCGGCGGTTCCAAAGAGACAATGGGAGGGAGTAGACCCCGTGATTCCTTTCTTTGGAAAGGACTTAGATGGAGTAGTCAACAAAAACGACGATGGCGTGGTGGTATCCATGACCATAGCCAAGCATCTGTGAAACGAATCTTGGTTGATAGTGGTAGTTCTGTGGACGTCCTGAGCTATGAGGCTTTTATTCGAATGAACCTCTCTGAGTCTTCCCTTCGGCCTGTCACTACGCCTTTAATGGGCTTCACGGGAGACTCTATAAGTGCCGAAGGAGAAATTGCCCTCCCTGTCACGGCTGGGACATCGCCGCGTCATAGCACGGTGGTCATAAACTTTCTGGTGGTTCGGGTCCCGCTGGCTTACAACGCCATCTTGGGGAGACCAGGGTTGAATATGCTAGATGCTGTCATCTCCACCAAGAGACGGTTGGTAAGATTCCCCACCAACGAAGGAGTCGGAGAAATGAAAGGAGAGCAAAGCCCGCCGCCACTGTGCTGCCACTTGTCTCCCAGTCCACTGGAGGCGCGTCGGCAATGACCTCTGGGCCGCTTGACCCCCGAGACCTGGGAGGGAGGGGGGAGCCGGCCGAGCACCTTCTGACCTTTCCTTAGGAGATGAACCGACAAGGACCATCCAGGTCGGGGTGCTATTGCCCGAAGAGGCACGCGATCGACTCCTTGCCTTCCTGCGAGCCAACACCGACGTCTTTGCATGGTCTGCCGCCGACATGCCGGGCATCCCTGAGGAGGTAATCACTCATCGGCTCAACCTTAAGCCAGAGTGTCGGCCGGTCCGACAGAAGAAAAGGAGCTTTGCTCCGGACAAGAGCTATCGACGAGGAGGTTCGCAAGCTGGTGGCTGCAGGGCATATCCGGGAGGTTCACTGATCTCAACAAAGCATGCCCAAAGACAGCTTCCCTTTGCCTAGGATCGACGAGCTGGTGGACGCTACATCCGGCCATGAGGTCCTTAGTTTCATGGATGCTTTCTCCGGATACAATCAGATCAGGATGGACCGGTGGATGAGGAAGCCACCTCCTTCATAACTGAGAAGGGGCTGTATTGCTACAAGGTGATGCCATTTGGATTAAAGAACGCGGGAGCCACCTACCAAAGGCTAATGAATAAAGTCTTCGAGAACCAGATAGGACGCAATATGGAGGTATACGTAGATGACATGTTGACCAAAAGTGTCCACGCCACCGACCATATCACCGACCTAACGGAGACTTTTGACAACCTTCGTCGATGCCAAATGAGATTGAATCCGCGCAAGTGTGCATTTGGAGACAGCCGAAAAGTTCTTGGGTTTCATGGTGACCCGCCGTGGGATCGAGGCAAATCCAGACAAAGTTCAAGCCATCCTGGACATGAGGCCACCTACCAACAAGAAAGAAGTACAGCGCCTGACAGGGAGGGTGGCGGCCTTGAGCCGTTTCCTATCCAGGTCCGCCGAGAGATGCCTGCCTTTCTTCAGGGCCCTCCGCAAGGTCAACGGATTCGAATGGACGAAAGAATGTCAGAAGGCGTTTGAGGGACTAAAGGAATTCCTCTCTACCCCGCCACTATTATCCAAGCCATCAAGTGGAGAAGAACTCCTTCTGTACCTCGCAGCTTCTCCCGAGGCCGTTAGTTCTGTACTGGTCCGCGTAGACACCAATGGCATGCAAAAACGGTGTATTATACAAGCAAGGTGCTCCACGATGCGGAGACCAGATACTCGAAGATTGAGAAGATCATCTTGCCTTGATCGTGTCTGCCCAGCGCCTACGGCCATACTTCCAAGCCCACCCGATTGCAGTGATCACAGACCAACCTCTGAAGACAATTCTCGCTCGCCCAGATACTTCGGGTCGGTTGGCGAAGTGGGCGCTCAAGTTGGGGGAGTTTGATCTATCTTTTCACCCTCGGTCGGCCATGAAATCCCAGGTCCTGGCAGATTTTTTGGTCGAGTGCACTTGGGGCGAGGAGCGGCCCGAAGAGGCCTCGGCGGACCCCTCACCTTTCGACACCAGAGACGATGAATGGGTTCTGCATGTAGACGGGGTCAAATTCTCAAGGGAGCGGAGCAGGCCTCATCTTGGCCAACCCGGATGGAGTTGTAGCCGAGTGCGCGCTCCGTTTCCTCTTTCCAGCCACCAATAACCAGGCAGAATATGAAGCTCTGTTGTCTGGGATAAAGTTAGCCCGAGAGCTCGGGGTGAAGCGCCTTAGGGCATTCACTGACTCCCAGCTGGTCACTGGCCAAATCACGGGAGAGTATGAAGCAAAAGATCCCATCATGTCCCGCTACCTAAGTATGGTACAGTCGCAGGCTTCTCCCTTGGCATATTTCAGCGTTAGCTATATCCCCCGAGGGGAAAATGCTAGAGCCGACGCCTTGTCCCATCTCGCCACCTCAGCTGACGGAACGTTGGGAAGAGCTTATGTGGAGCATCTAGAAGCCCCAAGTATTGACGCAATAAGAGAAACTCTGCCAATTGAGCAGGGGCCTTCCTGGATGGATCCCTACATCCGATACCTCACCAACGGTACCCTCCCAGAAGACCCTGCCAAGAAAATCAAGAGACGGACCCCGAAGTTTTTCATAATGGATGGAAAACTCTATCGCAGGTCGTTCTCATACCCAGTTCTCAAGTGTGTTGGCCCCACCGAAGCAGATTACATCTTGCGGGAGATACATGAAGGTATATGCGGAAGCCATCTGGGGGGCAGGGCGCTCGCATACAAAGCCCTACGGCAAGGGTATTACTGGCTGACAATGAAGGAGGATGCATCTGAGCTTGTCAAAAGGTGTGACAGCTGCCAGCGCCATGCTAATATTCAACATCAGCCGGCGTCCCAGCTAACCCCCCTGGCCGCACCCTGGCCCTTCGCCCAGTGGGGTATGGACATCTTGGGACCATTCCCCCCGGCCTCCGGACAACGTAAGTTCCTGGTGGTAGCAGTGGATCATTTTACCAAATGGATTGAGGCTGAGGCCCTCCAAAATCATGGAAAGCAAAGTAAGATCCTTCTTCTGGAAGTCGGTCGTGTGCCGATTTGGACTGCCACACACCCTGGTCACAGATAATGGCCGACAATTTGACAACATGGCCTTCCGGAATTCTGCAGCGGCCTGGGCATTCATCAGCGGTTCACCTCTGTGGGGCACCCCCAGACCAATGGCGCAGCCGAGGTGACCAATCGCACTATCCTCCAAGGACTTAGAGCCCGCCTAGATGGCTGCAAGGGGCGCTGGGTAGAAGAGCTCCCCAGCGTATTATGGGCATACCACACGACACCTTGAGCCCCCACAGGGGAAACTCCTTTCAGCCTGGTCTTTGGGACCGAGGCAGTCATCCCAGTGGAGATAGGTGTCCCCAGTCCCCGGACAGAGCTATACCACGAAGAGAACAACCCAAATCAACTGCGGGCCGATCTAGATCTAGTGGAAGAGTTGCGGGACCAAGCACAACTTTCGCATGGCGGCCTTCCGCCAACGAGCGGCCAGATACTACAACGCTCGAGTACGGCCCAAGACATTCCGCCCGGGAGACCTCGTTC
>UESW01003707.1:0-45910 GCA_900491605.1 Calamus simplicifolius | reverse complement strand
GCTCCCCCTATGAACTCAATTTTATAATTCATTCAAAATTTTAAATTTCTTTAGCAAATATTTTAAATTTTCTCTTTTTTTAAATTCATATACGATTAAATACATTTTCTCCCTCAAATTATTGAATCAAATTGGCATATACGATTTAAATATTTCTCCCCCTTTTTTGTAATCAACAAAAAGGTTAAGAAATCATTAATGTATTCAAATTTCAAAACATCATATTCAAATGTACACAACATTGAAATGAAAACTTCATTAACATCAAAAAGTTACATCAAAATTACTCAAAATGAAATTACATAAAAATTTCATTCATCAAAAATACATTCAAAATTTCTAGTAATTCTATTCAAGTGATCTACAATCTCATTCCTTCACATTGAATCTTGACATAGTCTTTTAGTTTTTCATCAACAAAAGTGCAAGCACTTGAAATTTTTCTTGAAGCTCTGCGTTGCATTTGTAAGTCTCCGATCACCACAATATCCTTAATTCTTCAAAGATATTCTTTAAATTTCATTTAAGATGGATGAGCTAACAGTGGACTCAATCGAAGCAACTCGATCACTAAGAGAATAAAGTGCTTCTTTTAAGTTCATAAATTTTCATTAAATTCATCTTTCAATCTCTCTCTTGATCAATTAACTCAGACTTGAATAAGATCTAAGTTGATCTAACTGAGTATCAGAAAAACTGAGAGAAACAGACTGAACTGGAGCAGATGTAGCAGAAGCAGGAGGAATCTGATGGAGCTGGAATGGGTCTGGAGAATGAAGTCTGAGGAGGCTCTGGAGATGAATGTCTCAGGTGCCTCAGCTCTATCCTCTAACATTCTTCTTTCCCAATTCCATTTTTTATAAATCCCATGCGATGAATAGTGGCCAAAGTATAATAGTCTGTATGTCTTAATTCCTTCTTGGGCTCACTATCACTAAACACAATCCCTTGGCTAAGAAACTGAGTCAAGATCATGCCATAGGGAAGACTTGATTTCTTCTTCTTCCACAGTCTGCATATACCATAAAATCATCCTAGGCAGATTGATGGTTTCCTGATACACAGCATCCATGACAAAATATCCCTCTCTGAAACATAGTCAAACCGGCCTGTCTTGGGAAATAAAACTGCTGCAAATATTGTAGAAGCCTTAAGTCCAATGGCAGTTGACTGCAAAACTTCCTCAAATCCCTCAAAGTTTCTATTCAAAAGACTGGTGAGAGCAGGAGACCTATCTTCTGGCAAATGTGAGGGTCCAGATAAGGGTAATTCAAAAGTCTAGAAAGAATGGGAGTAATGTTCAAACCCTCTAACCTTGCTTACAAGCCATTGTCTCCTCTAGACAAATTCTTGTAAAATTCTTTCACCAAAGCAGGATAGTAGGACAATCCAATGAACAAATTTTCTCAAATCCCATCTCTATAACTGTCTACCTACAAGAATCCCTCATTCTCAAACAATCGAAATCACTTCCTTCCCGTGGTACAACTCTACTGCTAGAGGTCTACCTGAGGGTAGGAAGCTGGAGCAGGAGGATCACTCCGAAGAAGAAGAGGAATCCGGACGGCTCGCGGACGGGTCGTCGCACGGTCTTTTCCTCTTCATCCCGGCGCGGCTACTGCTCGCTCCACGGGTTTTGGGTGCCATTGATTTGAAGGATGATTAATCGGAAGTATTTGGAAGATTTGGAGGGTTTTGGGAATTTTTGAGAGGAAAGATTAGAAAGATGAATGACCGTCGGGTCGACTCGTGCCCTAAATAATCGACTGGGACCACGTCGAGTCGACTCGCGCAAACCTCGAGTCGGCTCGCCTAAATCACAGAGAAAAATCACGAACTCGAGTCGACTCGCTCAGACCAGGGGTCGACTCCCAAGTTTCAGAGAAACTCGAGTCGACTCCGGTACACACCGAGTCGGCTCGGAGACCATTTCAGAACAAAAAAATTGAAATTTTCTGAAATTTGAAATGATTCCGGATTTGATTTTGTATGATTCATAATCATTGATCTTGATAAATCATTTTGATATGAGTTCTAGATAATTTCCTTAAGATTTTGAGGAATTGAAAGAATTCTAGATGCATTTCCTTAAGTTTCAAAATTTATTCAAAAGGATTACAAATTCCTAATTCTCCTCTAAGATATTCAAACCTTTCTTCACTTAGGGGTTTTGTTAAGATGTCAGCTAATTGTTCTTCAGTGTTTACATAATCTAAACAAATTTCATCATTAGCTACATGTTCTCTTATAAAATGATATCTAATTTCTATGTGTTTTGTTCTTGAGTGTTGAATTGGATTTTTAGTTAAATTGATTGCGCTAGTATTATCACATCTTATGGGTGTCTTATTAAGTTTGATACCATAGTCTTCAAGTTGTCGCTTAATCCATAGGATTTGCGCACAGCAACTTCCAGCTGCTACATATTCAGCTTCAGTAGTTGATAATGCAACTGAATTTTGCTTTTTGCTAAACCATGTGATTAAGTTACTTCCTAAGAAATGGCATGCACCACTTGTGCTTTTTCTATCAATTTTACATCCGGCATAATCAGAATCTGAATATGCAATTAGGTTTAATGTGGAGTCTCTAGAATACCATAAACCTACATTTTTGTTCCATTTAGATATCTTAATATTCTTTTAACAGCTATTAAATGTGATTCTTTAGGTTCAGCTTGAAATCTAGCACACAAACATACTGCAAACATTATATCTGGTCTACTTGCTGTTAAATAGAGAAGGGATCCGATAATACCTCGATAATACTTTTGATCAACCTTCTTACCTTCTTCATCTTTGTCTAGCTTGCATGAAGGACTCATTGGTGTTCCAAGGGGTTTCATTGTTTCCATACCAAACTTTTTGAGTAGTTCTCTTGTGTACTTGGTTTGGTTGATAAAGATTCCCTCCTTGCATTGTTTGATCTGGAGTCCAAGGAAGAAGTTGAGTTCTCCCATCATGCTCATCTCGAATTCTCCCTGCATTAACTTTGCAAATTCTTGACAAAGAGATTCGTTAGTAGCACCAAAAATAATGTCATCTACGTATATTTGTACTACAAGTAAATCTTTACTTTTTCTTTTCAAAAACAAGGTTTTATCAACATTTCCTCTTGTAAAATCATTTTCTATTAGAAATTTACTTAACCTATCATACCAAGCTCTAGGTGCTTGTTTCAAACCATATAAAGCTTTGTGCAATTTAAAAACGTGATTTGAAAACTCGTGATCTTCAAAACCTGGTGGTTGTTCTACATAAACTTCTTCATTAATAAGTCCATTTAAAAATGCGCTTTTTACATCCATTTGAAATAGGTTAATGTTCATATGACATGCAAATGCAAGTAAAAGTCTAATGGCTTCTAGTCTAGCTACAGGTGCAAAGGTTTCATCAAAATCAATACCTTCTTCTTGACTATATCCTTTAGCAACCAATCTAGCTTTGTTTCTAATTACTATGCCATTTTCATCTAACTTTATTTCTAAAAACCCATTTAGTTCCTATTACTGAATGGTTTTTAGGTCTTTCAACTAAGTCCAAACATTATTTCTAGTGTAAATTGATTTAGTTCTTCTTGCATAGCTAACATCCAATTATTATCTTTTTCAGCTTCTTCTATAGTTTTAGGTTCAATTTGTGAACAAATGCAAGATGATTACTAATATTTCTCATGTATGATCTAGTCCTTATTCCTTGAGATGGATCGCCTATAATCAATTCCTTAGGATGACTATGAGCATATCTCCAGTCTCTTGGAAGATCTACATCATTATGATCATTATTAACATCATCGTCCTTATGTGAATCATCTTTTAGCTTCTTGTTCATGATCAGAAGATACTTCAATATTAAGTTTTTCAAGATCTTTTTCAATTATGTTTGTATCTTCCTCATCATCAATCTTTTCAGATCCAGTTGCTAAAGATTCATCAAAAACTACATGAATGGATTCTTCAACTACTAAGGTTTTCTTGTTAAAGATTCTATATGCCTTACTAGTTGTTGAATAACCTAGAAAAATTCCTTCATCAGATTTAGCATCAAATTTTCCTAAGTTGTTTTTACCATTATTATGAATGAAACATTTACATCCAAATGCATGAAAGTATTTTATATTTGGTTTTCTTTCATTCCATAATTCATAAGGTGTTTTCTTTAATATTGGTCTTATTAAAGCTCTGTTTAAGATGTAACATGCTGTGTTAATTGCTTCCGCCCAAAAATACTTTGGTAAGTTGCTTTCACATAGCATGGTACGGGCCATGTCTTCTAAAGTTCTATTTTTCTTTCAACTACACCGTTTTGTTGTGGAGTCCTAGGGGCTGAAAAATTATGATTAATTCCATTTCAGTGCAGAAATTTTCAAATAAGTGATTTTCAAATTCTGTTCCATGATCACTTCTTAGAGATACTATAGTAGTGTTTTTCTCATTTGTGACTTTCTTGAAAAATTTCAGGAACATCGAGAAAGTCTCATCTTTGTGAGCTAAAAACATTACCCAAGTATATCTAGAATAATCATCTACAATCACTAGACCATATTTCTTTCCTCCTAGACTTGTGGTTCTAGTTGGTCCAAATAGGTCCATGTGAAGTAGCTCTAGTCCCCTAGAAGTTGAAACAATGTTTTTAGATTTAAATGAACTTCTAGTTTGTTTTCCAAATTGACATGCATCACATATTTTATTATTTTCAAAATCTAATTTAGGTAAACCTTTAACTAAATCCATTTTAATTAGTTTTGAAATAAGGTGTGTGCTTGCATGACCTAATCTACGATGCCACAACCAACTAATATCATTAATGTTAGCATTATCAGCAATTAGGCAATGACTACTCTTAGAAGTTTTGTCTGTGTCAACTAAGTATATATTGCCAAATCTATAACCAGTAAAAACAATGCTATCATCAATAGAATTAGTTACAGTGCATAAAGAAGATTTAAATGAAACATTAAAGTTTTTATCACATAATTGACTTATGCTAATTAGATTATGCTTCAAACCATTAACATAAAGTACATTCAATACTATAGATGGAGTTATGCGAACTTTACCAAGGCCCAAAATTTGACCTTTACCGTTATCGCCAAATGTCACAACTCCACCTTTTTCTTCTAGGGTGATGAATTCCTCTTTGTCACCCGTCATATGTCTTGAGCAGCCGCTATCAAGATACCACTTCTTGTTTGATCTTTTGGCTACAAGACATTCCTGCAATATCATCAAACTTTATGTTAGGTACCCAAGCTTTCTTGGGTCCTTCATGGTTAGTAGCAAAAAATTGTTCCTTTCGGAACCCATATTTTCTTAGCTTTAATATTTAACTTGTTGTTTTAATGTTTTGCATTCAAAGGATTTGTGACCTTTTTCATTACATTTAAAACAAGTTATATTACCTTGGTTGGCTTTTACAAAAATATTCTTTAGTGATTTCTGTTTTCTTAATGTGTTATATCCTAGCCCAGCTTTGTCAAAAACAGCTTTTTGACTATCTAGGATCATGTTAAGTTTAGTTGAACTTAAAGTGAATTTCTCAACAATGTCCTTATATTTTTTAACATCTTTCTTAAGAGAGTCAATTTCTTTAGCTTGCTGTTCTTTATCTAAAGCTAAAGTTTCTATTTGATCTTTTAAATCTTTAGTTGAGTTTTTAGTTTCAGATTTTAATAAATCTTTTCTTGATTAAGATTATCTCTTTCTTTCCTAAGTTCTTCTTTTTCATTAGTTAAGTTCTTAACTTCTAAAGCTAATTCATTTTACTTTTAGCTAAACTAACATTATCATTTTTCACAGATTTAAATTTCTTTTTCAACAATTTAAAATCTATCATAAGTTCATTAAAAGCTTCAAACATTTCATCAAATGTAAATCATCATTTCGGAGGTTTCGGAACTTACCTCATTGTCATTGTCGTCGTCGTTGGCCATGAAGCAAATATTGGCAACTTCCTTTTGCTCTTCTTCTTCGGAAGAAGATTCATCAGACCATGTTGCCATATGCTTTCTTCTTTTTCTTGAAGGTCTTTTTCAATTGGACAATCATATCGATAATGCCCCGGTTTCTTACACTCATAACATATCAAGGGGTCTTTCTCTTTTTCTTTGTCCTTGTCCTTTTTCTTTCCTTTTCTCCTTCCATTTTTTCCAAATTTCTTTTTGGAAGGGTTTCTTTTTCCTCAAAAATCTTCTGAACTTCTTGGCCAAGAGAGCAGTTTCATCATTATCTTCATCACTATCATCACTGCTGCTCTCTTCCAATTCTGCAGTCTTGAGGGCAATGGTTTTCTTCCTTTTGTTTCCTCCTCAACATGCTGCCTCATTGTCAATTCGTGGGTCATGAGAGATCCTAGAAGCTCCTCTAAGGGTAGTGCATTGAGGTCTTTGGCTTCTTGGATTGCTGTGACTTTTGCTTCCCACGATCTTGGCAATGACCTGAGTATTTTGCGAACAAGATCAGCATTAGTATAAACTTTTCCTAAACTTTTCAAACCATTCACAATATCGGTGAATCTAGTGAACATGCATGTGATGGTTTCAGTTTGTTCCATTGTGAACAATTCATATTTGAACCAAAATTTATCTTTGATTCTTTTACTTGGTTTGTTCCTTCATGTGTAACTTCCAACCTATCCCATATTTCTTTAGCGGAATTACAAGTAGAGATGCGGTTGAATTCATTTGAATCTAAGGAACAATATAAGATATTAATGGCTTTGGCATTAAGTTGAGCCATTCTCCTATCATTATCATTCCAATCCCTTTCGGGCTTTGGAACAATAGTGCCATCAATAAGGTGTGTGGGTGTACTAGGTCCATTTAATATAACACCCCAAAGCTCATAATCAGAAGCTTGAATGAATATCCTCATTCTAGCTTTCCAATAAGAATAGTTTGAGCCATTAAAAAGTGGAGGTCTATTCGTAGAATGACCTTCAGCAAAACTAGAACCACTTTGTGTTGCCATAATGACCTTTAGCTCTTGATCGTGAGATCAAACTCTAAATGAGCACTATGCTCTGATACCAATTGTTGGCCCAGATGGCAACCCAAGAGGGGGGGGTGAATTGGGTTCTTAAAAAATTTAAGACTTTTAAGCAATTTTAATTGAGATGTGCAAGTGAGGATTAACTAATAAGCAAAGCACAAACAGTATAAGAGAGATAGAGAAGAGACAATTAGGCACGGCAAACACAAGATATTTTATAGTGGTTCGGTGCAACCAACACCTACGTCCACTCCCAAGACTCACTTGGGTCCACACTATAATCTCTCTAGATTACAGCCGAGTTGTTTTACAAGTCACAACTCAAACTTGTTGTTTTCACGGGTGCACAACGAACCCAGCTGGTTTTGCGGGCTTACCAGCACAAAACCCTACACGTTGTTTTTAACTAAATCACAACGAACCCAACACAAGCACTCCGGCTTGTAACGAGGTAAACCACCTCCACTATTCAATCCACTGATTGAATCAGCAACCAAATAAATAAAGTATTTGTAACAAAAATGCTCCTTTTGAGCAGATATACAAATTTAAGAAAAATAAAACTAGGGTTAGAAACGCCTGATGTTTTCCGGATGATTGAGCTGGCTTTCTCCCTTTTCTCCTTGAATGTTGAATCGATGCCTCAGCAAGATTCTTCGTTGAAAGCTTTGGAGAATCCTCTTTTTGAAAATCTGAAGATTTGCACTTGGATTGCTTTTTTCTTCTCTTGAGCTTTGATGATTCACACGAATCTTCTCTTGCAATTGAATCTCTCCTTGAATCAAATGATTTCAATACTCTCAGTTTTCCCCTTTTGATATTCAATTCTCTATTTTTCTCTCTTTCTTCTTATCTTCTTTTTTCTTTTGAATGGCTCCTCTATTTATAGATTCTGAAAAATATAGCCGTTAGACACAGAAAATAGCCGTTATTCAAAAATATACCGTTGGAGCTGATGTGTCAACTCAAAAATTTCCGCCCAGATTCGGGAGTCGGCTCGGGACTGTGCGAGTCGGCTCGAGCAATCGAATCCAGAACGCACCAAAAAGAGTTTTCAGGGGTCGACTCGCGAAAATCTGGGAGTCGACTCGTGACTTTCAGGGGTCGACTCGCGAAAAGCTGGGAGTCGACTCGAGAGGCACTCAAAAATGAGTCTTTCTGCCGTCTGAGTCGAGTCGGCTCGCAGTCACGAGTCGGCTCGAGAAAGTTCAGGGGTCGACTCGTCGACTCGAGAAACTCTCGAGTCGGCTCGGGACTGATACAAAAATCAGAAAACATTCTGATTTGCTTTGAAAATCATCCCAACCAACTTTGAAATATAAATATGACTTGAATAATGTTGTTTAACAGTAATGCTCAATTTCAAAGCATTTCATTAAGTCATTGATCTTTAAAAGATTGATATAATTTTTGAATTCATAAGTATAGCTCACTGAAACATATATTCAATTGATTCAAGAAACTCATTACATTTTAATAGTTCATAGTTTCCAATTTGAAATTGCTCATAGTAAGAATATTTCATTGATTGACTTAACATGTTCATAGCCTTTTAGAAAGTAAAGCAATGTCTTTTGGAAATCATCAAAATCAATAAGTTGGGGCAATTATGTTTCAATAATTTCTCAACAAAATGAAATCAATTAATGTTTACAATGACAAACAGCTTCTCAAATGAGCGAATATGCAATATAAATAGACAAGGAATAGAAAAGCCTGTTTGAAGCGATTTGAATGTAAGCTTGGCTTTTTTTCTTCTTTTTCTCTTCTCCTTTGAAAGGTTGAATCAAGCTCCAGCTCAGATTTCACCTAGGAATTTGTTGTTGAGAAGATGGGAAAAAATAGGTTTTGGCTTCTTCTTTTCCTTCTTTGAAATCCTCCGAAATTGAACTTTGTACGCCTTGGATTTCTTTTGAATCTTTCTTAAGAAGATGAGCGAGCTCACAGAGATTTCTCTTTTTGAAATGGCTCTATTGAATATCTCGATTTTTTTTTGATCTTTCTCCCATTTCTATTTTTTTCTTTTCTTTTTTTTTCTTCTTTTAAACGATCCATTCTCCCCTTTTTATAGATTTTCTTTAATCCGAGATTAGGTGGAAAACTAGCCGTTATTTCAGTCCTTTGATGGCTCCTACACACAAGAAAAATAGCCGTTTGAAATTAGGTGAGAAAATGTTACCGTTGAAGGCCGTTTGACACTTTGAAAATCCGTTCCTGTCAGGTTGGAGTCGGCTCCAACTTTTCATGTGTCGGCTCCACTTCATGTATCCAAAAATGGTAAAAAAAGTTTTGTTGAGGGGTCGGCTCCCGAAAAGTTATGTGTCGACTCCTTGCATCTAGGTTTCGGCTCCCGAAACAGAGGATGTCGACTCTAAATATGGCTCAAAATACGCTCTCCATACTCAGGTTAGAGTCGGCTCCACTCATTCTAGGTGTCGGCTCCCGAATCTTAGGTGTCGGCTCCGAATTCCATGTGTCGGCTCCAGAAACTGACGCAGAAAAGCATACTTCTGTCCCTCAGGTTGGAGTCGGCTCCAGACATCCATGTGTCAACTCCAGACCGTGCCAAATTTTGAGAACTATTCTGATACGCCCATGTGTCGACTCCTGACTTATAGGTGTCGACTCCAAGATCTGAACTTTTGAAAATTACAATTTGAAACTCATCTTAAAATCAATTTTGAATGATATTTGAATTGTTAAACTTTCTTAATACCTGAAACACTCCATAAATTTGTCAGAAACAATGTGAATATACTCATGGCTTTTGTAAATCATCAAAATCAATAATTGGGTCAACACCACCATTGTTGGGCATATGTTGTAGACCTCATCACCTCATGCACCAACGGGTGAAGAGGAAATCAGAGACCCGCCCTCAAGCTCTTCTCATAAAAGAAGACTCCATGGCTTAACTCAGTCGAAACTCTATGCTCAGCCCTTGGCACCCATAAGGCTACATCCAGAGGAACCCGGTAATGGCGGCGGATCCCGTCCAAATCCTCGAGGGTTATCTCTGAGGCGACATCGCTTGGGCCCTTCATGTTGGCAAATCGAGAGGCAAACCACGAACAAGCTAGCAACGGTTCAGGGAAGAATGGAGAACCTCGGCAGCAAGAGCAAGAAGGCATTGCAGAAGAAGTGCCACCCTAGCCCTCTCTAAATAAACGAAAGCCCAAAATGCCAAAACCTCCGATATGGATGCCTAAAATAAAGGAGTCTTGCCACATGGAACTCTCCCTACCGTGACCTGCTGGAAACGAGGTGTTTCCTCCTCGAGCTACGACAAAAATGATGACGAAACAGCGGCTCGTCATTTATGAGATTATCATTACCTACCTTTTCGCATCCCCCGAATGAGATTATTTCAGAACTCTACTCCCTACATCCGAGTTTACACTTCGGACTAGGGAGTGGGGGGCATGCGATGAGGGGCAAAATTGTAATTACATTAATGCTCACATACATCGATAATTGGATCAAGCCCAATCCCAACATCCTATCAGCTAGCTGGCACAACCGCTGAGCGGCGAGGCCAAATCGTCTTTAACAAAGTCGGGTCACCCCGACAATCTGAGCCGACCGTACCTCAGTAACCCGTGCCATCTTTATATCTTGGCAGCCCGAGCTATCCTTATGCCTCGGCAGCCCGAGTCATCTTCATACCTTGGTAGCCCGAGCTATCCTTATGCCTCGGCAGCCCGAGCCATCCTCCTACCTCGGTTGCCTGAACTACCTTCACACGTCGACAATTCGAACCGAAGCATTCTAAATATCTCTACGGAATCCGATGCGGGAGAGTTCAAATTCACAATAACTAAATAAGATTCCAAACAGAGAATCATACCCAAGAATGGCCTAGCTTCCACATAAGCGGCCTAGGGCCTACATAATTGCTGAATCTCAAGGCATCAACCAGTTCTCCCAGCCATCGATCCTCCAACTGACAAGATATGGATCCTATTGTCTTCATAACAAACTTAATTCGAATCTGTTTTGAATCCTAACAGCTTTCAGACCCCATCCACGATATGCCCAAGGAATCAGGTGATCGTCTATAAATACCATAGTCCTCAAATCTCTCAGGTATGCACGCAATTATGCCTACACTCACTCTCATTCACTAGATCTCCTTGAAGCTCCCTCCCTGAGCTCGAAGCTCTCGAGAGAATACCCATCTAAGGGAACTCTTCTGTGAGAGTCTTCTCCTCACATCTGCTTGCTATGAATCTCCACTGACTTGGGTGTTGGAGGATCCTCTGCAGAGGGCAACCCCTGAAGAAACCCTCTGCGTGCGGACTGTCTTGCAGGTTTCACCCGAGGCGACAAGACCGGCGTTCGGATCAGGAGCCCAGAGCGCACCCGAGTCGAAGAACGGATTTCCACGGCAATACTCCTCATCTTTACTGATGAGCCCATATCTTCCTTCAGTATTGTTCGGAAAGCCAGGCTATTGTCGGCTGATTTCTCTCGTCATCGTAATACTCCTATGATTGGTAGCTCTGGCCACTGGAGATCCCCTGCTGCTACGGTAGCGGAGCGGCATATGATCTTCATCTCTTGGGAGCCCCCTTCCAGGGTTTGTCAAAATTAACTTTGATAGAAGTGTCCGAGGTAGGCTTGCTGGTTCTGCTTTTGTGATTCGAGGGCCTATTGGAGATCTGCTGGCGGCTGGAGGTTTTGATAGTCTTGATTCCTCGGTCCCGCTAGCCGAGCTCTATGCTGCCTGGGCCGGAGTTCTATATGCTATTAGAACCATGCATGTTCTTAACCTCATGATTAAGGAAGATTCTCTTTCAGTTATCCACTGGATTCAAAAGGATAGCTGTATTCAAGCTCTAGTCAATCCTCTGCTCCTTGACATTTGGGCTATTTTGCGGGATGCTGTCACTATCCAGATCCGCCATGTCTATCGTGAAGCCAATGCTGCGGCAGATTGGGTAGCGACGGCGGTTGCTCATCATGCTGGCTATAGGGTCTAGGTTCAGGGTGATCCCTGTCCTACTGTTTTTAATCAAATATTATATTCTGATATATCTGGACTGACTCGCACTAAAGTTGTGTGATCGCCCGTTTATACCAAAAATAAATAATAATAATTTTGGTTCTGATTTAAATGGGCTATTTCAGTAAATCAGATCGCTTCAATAGAAAATAAACTTATTACAAGTATAAAAATTAAAAAAATTAAAAAAATCACTATATGCAGTATAAAAGCATGTGCATTACATGCACTGATTAATCATATAATATGTAAAATAATAAAATTATTTTTGACATGTATATCCGCATGTGAGCGTAGCCACTCCGCATATATAATACGCTTGATCTGCATACATGGCATTCGATGCATAAAGATCTTTCCTAGGATTAAAGGATTTCTTCGTTACCTCTGCTTGCTGAAATTTTTATTTCACTCTATTAATATATATTTCTAAGAAATATATGGAGAGGAGAGAAGCTTGTCAGAGGACAATTAATAGGCCATGATAGCTCATTAATTAGCTTTAATAACGGGTTAATCGTAAACGTCATTATATATGTTTTCGTGGCCGTCATTACACTAGGACAGTTGAAATTTTTCAAAATTTACCTGACTTAGCGTGGTCCTTTGGTATTAATTCCCATTGTTTGTCAGTCCTAGCCCCTAGGGTCAATTTTTATTTAGCAGGCTAAAAATTTCAGCGATGGCGTGGCACAGGTGCCACTTTAGCTGTTCTGATTAGTTTTTTTTTTTTTTTTTGGTAATTCTGATTAGTTGTTTCGATTGAGAACAAGATCGCGGGATAGCCGGATATCCAGCGTTGGTCCTGTGTATTTTCCAACTTCAAATCATGAACAAGTCCAATACTCATCTGGGATTGCAAGTATAAGCTATTAGATGGAGATTTTATCTCTTATCATGAAACAACTTTGATCAAAAGGAGGAGATCCTTAAAAGATTTGGATCATGAACATGAATTTATATATTTACGTACTAACTTCTACTCCATCAAAGTTCTAGGAGAGTGATAATGTCACGAATTAACCTGACATTTCTATCTGCTGACAAAATATCCAGCGAGTCATGCCAAATCCTAAAAGATTTGGTTTCCAGAAATGAAATCCTTAAAATCAGGATCTCCCTCCACCGTTTTAGGTTATGTAACGATGAACATGCCATTTTAGTATTTTACATTCTCATGTACTGTATGTCAAATTTGTTATCAAATATAGGTTAAGATTCACGAGTCTATCTAAAATCTTCAGCTTCATTCTCCATGTCTTTCTTTCTTTTTTTTTTTTCTTTCTTTTTTTTTTTTTTTTTTTTTTTTGTTCAGTCTAGTTGAATCTAAGAAGGAATACAGTGTAAAAAGCATGCATTATGCGTGATCATTGATTGCATGCGCATGCAATGCGCATTGCAATCCAATAAACCATGGCGTGCGCATCCAATGATCGCACAGTGCACCGAAGACTTTTCCTGAACCTAAAGATCCAGTCGCACAAAATCCAAGTCCTTGACATGACCGGGGCCTACAATCTTGAAGCTGAGTAGGTTTGGGTTGAGTTTCTTATTAGATTTATGATTTTGGGCCATGTACATCCAAAGATTATAAGCAGCAAAGAAACAAATAAAATAGTGGGCACAACTCACTATAAGCTCTATATCGATTTAGCTGTTCACCCACACCGTGCCTTAGTCTGATCTTTGAATAAAATGTCTCCTGTCACCGGGCTTTGCAACGAGAACGCAAGAAGATATTGCACGGCACATGACGTTGTCTCTATCGCCTTCATTGATGCCGATGCTGAATGCTGATACTATAAGTTGGCACTACCCACAAGTCCAAGCCTCACAAGCTCCATAGGATGTAATATATACACATATATACATACATACATATATATATATATATATATATATGTATATATATATATATATATATATATATATATATATATATATATATATATGTATATGTATATATATATATATATATATATACATACATATACATACATATATATATATATATATATATATATATATATATATATATATATGTATGTATGTATGCACATATATATATACATACTGTTGCCGCTGAAATCCGTCCTCCGACTCGGGCGCGGTTGATCTCAGGAAGAGGGGGGTGGACCTGCAAAAGAAGCCCACACGCGGAGGGACGCTGGGGGTGGTCCTCCGCGGAAGACCCTCCGACGCTCAAGTCAGTGGAGAAGAAATCGACGATCAACCAGACAGTGAGGAGGTGGATCTCTCCGAGAGACCTCTCCGGGGGCGGCCAATCGGAGGCTCCAAAGGGCAGGAGCCGACGAGCTACCGGCGAGAGCAGGAGAGTGAGAGTGGGGGTGTAAGCGTGCAAGTGTGCGTACAGAGTTGCGTACCTGAGGGAATCTATGATTATGATATTTATAGACTGCCACCTGGATCGTGAGCGCCTTCTGGAAGGTCCGAGGTTGTTATGATACGGAGACGGACAGAATCAGGCCGTTGTGGGGCCGTTAGGATCCGTATCCTGTTTGTTTTGGTATCGACGGCTGGAGAGCTCCCTGGTGTCTCGAGATCGGGTTGAGTAGGCCTGGGGCGGTTACGATAGGCTTTAGGCCACGTTCCGATATGATTCCTTGTCTAGGATGCCGCTCAGGTAGGTTCGGGCTCTCCCGCGTCAGGTTTCGCGGAGGTAGATGTTAGGTTGTGGATCGCTCGAAGGAGCCGAGCTACGGAAGCCCGGAGGAGGCCGAGCTACGGAAGCCCGGAGGAGGCCGAGCTACGGAAGCCCGGAGGAGGCCGGGCTACGGAAGCCCGGAGGCCGAGCTACGGAAGCCCGGATAAGGCCGAGCTACGGAAGCCCGAAGGAGGCCGAGCTACGGAAGCCCGGATGAGGCCGAGCTACGGAAGCCCAGAGGAGGCCGAGCTACGGAGGCCCGGAGGAGGCCGAGCTATGGAAGCCCGGATAAGGCCGAGCTACGGAAGCCCGGATAAGGCCGAGCTACGGAAGCCCGGAGGAGGCAAAGGGAGGAGGTCAGCCTTAGCCGCCTCGCATGGATATTAATGCAATGACGATTTTACCCCCAACACATGCCCTCCACTCCTAGTTCGAAGCGTAGGTTCGGCGTAGGGAGTATGAGTTCGAATGGCGCGTCTTGGATGGGACGTCTTGGTTTAACTGGCTTGCGCAATGATGCCTTAATTAATGCGACAGGATCATCTCAGCCTTCGGGGCTAAGGCTCCTCCGCGAGCGGCGGTTAGGATTGCGCCACGCTTTGAATCCCGATCGATCGGTGGTTGTCGAGGCGATTTCGGATGCCTGGGACGAGACGCCCCGCCTCTTCAGGGCGGCTTCCTTGGCGGAGAAGCGAAGTGACGGCCGCATGGTGTATATATATACATATATTGTGCATGTGCGCTTGGCGTCTTCTCGTTTTGTTTTCAAAAGGGGTTCTGGTCTTTCATCTTCTTCGATGCTCATTGCTCTCGTTTGGTACCTCTTTCAATGGCGATGAGCCCAGACGATGTGGCCTCCAAGATCGTTGCTGAGGACTTGGGGAGGATTCACCAACGGTATGGCTTGCCCTTGGACATCGTCTTACGGGCGCCAAAACCCGAAGATAGGGTTACCCGAGATTTAGAGTCCGGGGTCTTCATCTATGAAGACAGTTTGAAGGCGGATCTTCGTTTTCCTCTCATCCCCTGGTGAAGGAGATCATGACCCACTACAACATCAGCCCGTCAATGGTGGCTCCGAACAGTTGGCGGAATGTCATCGGGTTCATCTCGATGTGTCACCAGATTCGGATCGTTGCCACCCTTCCCCTTTTTCGCGCTTGCTACCACCTGATTCCCAGGAGGAGATCGGAGTGGCCGTACATCGGGCCCCGGAAATCCTTCAACGTAATCGCGGATAAGCCCTCTTCCATCAAGGGGTGGAAGAGTCGGTTTATCATCGCGGAGGGGAACATCGGCTCCGACTTCCCTCGGAGATGGAGGGATGTTGTAAGGGATGCGGAGACGCATCCGGCCTTGTCAGCGCAGGAAGAGGAGGACTTGGACGTCCTCCGCAACGGGCAGATGTTTTCGGCTAATGACCTGCTATCGGAGGGGGCCCTCTTCGCAGCCGGGCTCAGCCCCTTGGACCCGCAAGGTAGGTCTCTTTCGTGCCGTGTATCTTTTTCGATTAGTGTGCTTGATTCTGAGTATGTGTGCTTTGATGTGGCAGCCGCAAGGTCGGCATTGTCGAGCCTCTCCAAGAGAAAGAGAGGGAAGCGCCCAGGGGAAGGCAGCGGTGTGGACAGCGGCCGGCCCAAAAAAGGGCTCATACATCCGCGAGGAGCCCGCCGGGCGCTGGAGCAGTCGCTACAGAGGCACCGGGGGCGAAAGAGGATCCGGGGAGGACGGTTATGGCGTCCGACCCTTTCGTGTTGGAGATTTCAGATAGCTCGGATGAAGCTCCGTTGACTCGCCAGACCGTGTTCCCCCTGAAGGAGGAAACGGCGGCGGATCCGACGGAGGCGGCCATCCCCGAGGGGGCCATTGTCCCCGCGGGATCACCACTGGCCCCAGCAGGAGAGGGGGAGGAGACGGTCGTAGCTGGAGAGGTTCAGGGAGAACTCTCCCTCGGTCCCGCTGCAGAGGGGTCCGGAAGCAGTGGGGCGGGCCAGACCGAGACTTCAGGGGAGCCTGCGGAGGAGGCGCAAGCGGTGGAACAGGCCGGGATCTCGGAGGGTCCGGCGGTGGAGACACAAATGGTGGTCATCAAGGAAGGGGCGTCGAAGGAGGGGACGCAACAAGGCGGGAGCCCGTATTGGGAGCTTCTTCGAGAAAGGTTTTGGGGAGGCTGGCGCTTGGGCTGGCTGAAATATCTGAAGGAACCCAAGCCAGGGCCTTGACGGAGGAGGCTGGGAGATTGAAGGCCTCTCAGGCGGAGGCCGCCCANCCTCTCAGGCGGAGGCCGCCCCAGGCTGGTCCTTCAGGCGGGGTTGGCCCATTCGGCAGCTCGGATGCTAGTATCGAGGAGGCGTTCTCTGCCATGATAAGATCGGCCTTGTATCCGGGCGCGGACCCTTCAGCGGACAAGTTTTGCCGACCTGGGGCTGGTCGATGCTGCGTTTGGGCAGCAAGGCGTGGCAGAGAGTATCCATCTTCTTCCCGACATCGAACACAACCTTGATGAGGATGACCCGGGCCTATGCCTCGCGGTGAGTTACTTTTCTTGTGCGATAGACGTTTCTCGATTGATCCCATCGTGGGCCTCTTATTCAATTTTTGCCTTTGCAGAGTGTTTTGCTTTCCGGGCGATTTGCTGGCGCTTGAGTTTAGCGACGGGGGCCAGTGCCCAGGCCCGAAGGGAGAATGTCGAGCTCCAGTCGCGGCTGAAGGTGTCTGAGCAGTTTGAAGAGCTCATGGACACGATGGATAAGAACTTGAAGGGGGCAAGGGTGGCACACCAGGTCGCTCTGGCTGAGGTGTCCAAGCAGAAGCGCAGGGTGGAGGAGTTAGAGGAACTCCTGGCGAAGAACGGCGTGCTTGGAGTTGGCCAGAATTGAGTCAAAACACTCCGCGGAGGTGGCGGCGATGCGGCGGGAACACGGCGAAAGTATGAGCCGGCTGCGGAGAGAGGCCGACGAGGAAAGAAGGCGTTTGGCGGGATGCTCGGCGAAGTGGAGGAGAAACTGAAACGGCGTGATGGTGAAATCACCCATTTGAAGGAGAGTGCTAGGGGGACCAGGGGACGATAGCTCGGGTGAGCGCCGAGTTATCCCAGGCCCGGAGGGATGCCGAAGCTAGACAACTGAAGATTGGCACTCTGCAGGAGAGGGTTTGAGCTGATAGGGGCTGACAGGACGAGAGCCAGGAGCGAGGCAGAAGAGGTGGCCAAACGGTTGGCCAAGCGAGAGGGGGAGGTACGCTCTTATTTTACTCTTTTTGTTTTTCCTGCTGGGTTCTCGCAATGCTGATTTGACTTTGGATTTTTCAGATGACAAAGATGGAGTCGGAGGTTCGGCTCTTCAAGGTGAGCTCGCGTTCGCTCGCGATAGGAGCTCGGAGCTCGGGACGCTGGCTAGCGAGCTCGAGGAGCAAAACATCATCCTGAAGGCCCAGGTGATCGAGGCTGAGAAGCAGACAGCGGAGGCCAAGACGCAGCACGCCATACTCAGGGGGAGGCAAGACGCTATCAGCATTGGCGCCTTCCTTCATGGGAAGGAGGAGTGCAAACAGCAAATTCTTAACGAGCACCCGGAATGGGACCTTTCCTTCCTGAGTGCTGAAGATTTCGAAGATGGCGAGTCCGCAGAAGAAGATGAAGACGAATACGCTGATGCTTCCGACGCCGAACTTGGCGCCGCCCCTGGCCCAGCGAAGCTGTAGTTTCTGAGGGGCAGTCGCAGGTTGCCGCCGAGGGGGCAAGAGTATTGGAGAAGGGTGGGTCTAGTCATACTTCCGCAGATGTAACTGAGGGCCCTCCTAAAGCTGATACAGCTCCCGGTTCTTAAGAACTGTTCGTGTATCTTCATTCTTTAGATATTTGCCCGACATTTCACAGTGAAAGGATTTCCTGTTTCCATTTGAGTGTCTTTCTTGCGTGATTTCGCTGTCGTTTAGCCTCGTTGTGAACGACCCATGGCCCCCTGAGGCTCTAGGTCATCCTATCTTGAAACTGAAGGAAAACGTACCGGCTAAAGCCGATAGGCAAATCAGGTCGGCTTGGTCTGACGGACGAAATGGGTTGGCTGGGGCCGACGGACGAAATGGTCGGCTGGGGCCGATAGGCAAAAATAGGTCGGCTGGGGCCGACAGACGAAAATAGGTCGGCTGGGGCTGACAGACGAAAATAGGTCGGCTGGGGCCGACAGGCAAAATAGTCGGCTGGGGCCGACGGTAAAAATAGGTTGGCTGGGGCCGACAGGCAAAAATGGGTCGGCTGGGGCCGACGGGCAAAAACAGGTCTTTGCGCATTCTGCTATTCTGTCGATCGTCCTGGTGTTCCGCAGGTGATTCGATTTTTATTTCATCAGATGGATAATACGGCGTGGTGGGGGGCATAAAGTCGCATCAGAGCTTTCCGGAAGGTGCTCTTTTCCTATGCGAATCGCTTCGCTGCACATGCAACCGCTCACCATTGGGAGACATCACTTTCGAAGGACGATATTCTGAATCCGCCATTTTTGAAGCGTCAGTGGACGATTTCCTGCATTTAATGACCGTGATTCGGGATCAGGAAGGGATCTCCGTACACGTCACAACTAAGGCGGTGGGCTTGGCGCGCAGTGGGGTGCTGCGTTCATCCTGAGGGGCCATGTGGAGGCGCGGGACAGGTGTTTGAATCTCGGGACTCTCAGCTCTGATAGCTCATCCCGAGTCTTTCCTGCCTATAAAAAGGAGAGAAAGGGGTCATGTTTGGCTATCCCCAAAGTGTATTTTCCATTAGAGCTTCCGTTATGCTCGTTTCTTTGTTGTTGCAAGTAGGAGGGCCAAGCTTTCCTCTCGTGGGCTCCTTGCCGCTGGACAGCTGGGGCGACCGGGGAGCTGCTGAAGAATGGCTCGCCCTTAGGGGATGAGTCCCGGAGATCACATGGAGAGCGCACATGGGGGGCGCAGAGATCACACGGGGAGCGCACATATAACTCTTCCCGTGTGACCTTTGCGGCCGGTTACGGGGGGCTTATGGTAGGAAGCGTATCGACACCCCGTAGCACGCACAGACTCTCCCTTTTTCGCTGGCTTGGGTTCCTGTCCTTTCTCTGAGGGGAATCCTTGCCACGGGAGGGAAAATATGGGAGCAACCGGGGTTGGATGGTCCCCGGTTCCCTTGGCTGGGCGACGACTTGCGATCCTGCACCCCCTCCTAGGGGAGCAGCCGGATCGTCCGGATCCTCAGAATCAGCATCCGCGGGCCATGCCTCCTTTTGGATCTTTTAATTCATCCGCCCAGGCGGACTGATTTCGTGGTTTGCCTGATTTGTCGATCCGGTCGTCGGAACATCGCAGTCGCCTAGGTCTGCTTTGGAGCAGTTGCTCGGGTTTTGCATTTGTCTTTATTTTATGCATTTCAATGTTCTTGTAACGCCCGTGAGGCATTTGTAACTGATCTTGATCGGCAATAAAGAGAGTTATGTTCTATTTTTTGATCTCTATCTTTTCTTGTGCCGAACTTGTAGTCATTGTTGTTTGTGGGGTACAAAAGCGTTCCGTTCATCCTTAGACGAGGATCTCACGCCACCCGAACTAATCGAGGTTCGTATTCGGCGATTCGTAGATCATTCGGGGAAACACGCCCCTTGCTCTGGTCGGAAACTTGGTGTTTTTGTGCTTTGCTTTTTCTAGAGCCCGATTTATCGTAGGTCGGCCTTGGCCGAAGCTCAGGGAATTCGCACCCCTTCTCGTCATGGTTCAAGGAACCAGTCACTCAGGATAGTCGAGTTTCGGGGAACATTTTACTTGGCCCTGCCAAGGTTCGAAGAATTTTGTAGCTCGGTCCTGCGAGGTTTGGAGAATCTTGTAGCTCGGCCCTGCCGAGGTTTGGAGAACTTTGTAGTTCGGCCATGCCGAGGTTCGGAGGATTTTGTAGCTCGGCCCTGCCGAGGTTCGGAGAACATTTTACTTGGCCCTACCAAGGTTCAAAGAATTTTGTAGCTCGGCCCTGCCGAGGTTCGGAGGATTTTATAGCTCGGCCCTGCCGAGGTTTGGAGAACATTTTACTTGGCCCTGCCAAGGTTCGAAGAATTTTGTAGCTCGGCCCTGCCGAGGTTCGGAGAATTGGTAGCTCGGCCCTGCCGAGGTTCGGAGATTGTTGTAGCTCGGCCCTGCCGAGGTTCGGGGAATTTTGTAGCTCGGCCCTGCCGAGGTTCGGGACCCTGCCGAGGTTCGGAGGATTTTGTAGCTCGGCCCTGCCGAGGTTCGGAGAACATTTTACTTGGCCCTGCCAAGGTTCGAAGAATTTTGTAGCTCGGCCCTGCCGAGGTTCGAGTTCGGAGAACATTTTACTTGGCCCTGCCAAGGTTCGAAGAATTTTGTAGCTCGGCCCTGCCGAGGTTCGGAGAATTGGTAGCTCGGCCCTGCCGAGGTTCGAGATTATTGTAGCTCGGCCCTGCCGAGGTTCGGGGAATTTTGTAGCTCGGCCCTGCCGAGGTTCGGAGAACATTTTACTTGGCCCTGCCAAGGTTCGAAGAATTTTGTAGCTCGGCCCTGCCGAGGTTCGGAGGATTTGTAGCTCGGCCCTGCCGAGGTTCGGAGAATTGGTAGCTCGGCCCTGCCGAGGTTCGGAGATTATTGTAGCTCGGCCCTGCCGAGGTTCGGAGAATTTTGTAGCTCGGAGGGAGCGACTCAGCCGCCGTTGCAGGCCACAGCGTTAGGTCCATGCGGTGCTTGATAAAAAGGGGGGCGCCAGAGCGGAACGGACGGTATATTGTCACGCTTTTATTGGTGTGGCCACTCCTCCCGAGGGGGTAAGTTACCGGCCGAGCGCTGGACTTCCACGTTTTCCGAGAAAGGGGGCGGTATTAAGCGGCTTGGGGAAGCGCCGAATGCATTTAATGCGAGGGGCGACAGATCGGAAAATGTTCGCCTGGGGAACTCCCGAACAATCTGTTCACGCTTATCGATCTTGCTTGGGACGGGGCGCGATACCTCAGATTTTGCCAGCATTGAATCGGCGACGCATGGTGAGTTCTTACGAGTTGGCAGTTGCGGCGCGACTGGTAGAGATATCCTCCTGGCGAGTATAAATACGACCGAGGGGCGTCGCTTTTGACCATTCCTCTTTTTAAGCTAAAAAAGAATGGCCTCTCCGGCGCGATCATCAGGTGAGTCGCGTTCCTCACTTGACAACCTGCTGCACTCGGAGGGGAGGCGCACCTCCGTCACGGTTGACGGAGAGAGCCTGGCGTCGGCCTTCGCGAATAACGAGCAGCTCGCGAGGATCGCCGAAGAATATTGGATGTATCGGTCAGGGAGGCGGAAGCCTCACGCCGGTTGATGGACTGGCAGAGGGAGGAGATAGCGTCCCTGTGTCAGCAAGTGGCTGACTTGACGGAGCGCCTGGAGGAGCTGTTAGCCTCCGGGAGTGGCTCCGAATTCTGATTCGGGGACTCCCCTCTTGTTTTTGCTTTTTACCGCCTCTTTGTAGTCCTCTTTATGAATGAAAGTTGGGTCTCACTTTTTTGAAGTCCCTCTCTTTAAGAGTTTATGGCCTTCACTCGTGTAATGAATCAGGGGGTTGGCGCGGCCCCGTCGTTTTTTGCGCGCTGATGTAGGCTCTTTGAACGACGGGTTATAGGGGTGTTACCCAAAAGATTTCCAGTGGCAGAGAGGGAAATCGTCTAACTCTACCTGGGGCCTTTGGCCGACTACGTGGGGCTCGATGGCCTCGAGAGTGGGTTTGCCAATGGTGGCTTCTTCTTGCGCGTCGATGGTTTTTATTCAACGCGCTCGTTTTTGAACCGGACGAAGTCCTTCGGGGACTATTTGGGGGCCGTTCGGCTTTGGTCGAGGCTCGTAGGCTTAGACTTTTTTGCTGGGGTTTTAGCCCGAATGATTTTTACCTAGCCTTGCCATGGCTCGGAGAATTCGTTGCTCGGCCCCGCCGAGGTTCGGAGAAATATTTTACTTGGCCCTGCCAAGGTTCGGAGATTCGTTGCTCGCCCTGCCAAGGTTCGGAGAAATATTTTACTCGGCCCTGCCAAGGTTCGGAGATTTGTTGCTCGGCCCTGCCGAGGTTCGGAGAAATATTTACTTGGCCCTGCCAAGGTTCGAAGATTTGTTGCTCGGCCCTGCCGAGGTTCGGAGAAATATTTTACTTGGCCCTGCCAAGGTTCGCCGAGGTTCGGAGAAATATTTTACTTGGCCCTGCCAAGGTTCGGAGATTTGTTGCTCGGCCCTGCCGAGGTTCGGAGAAATATTTTACTTGGCCCTGCCAAGGTTCGGAGATTTGTCGCTCGGCCCTGCCGAGGTTCGGAGAAATATTTTACTTGGCCCTGCCAAGGTTCGGAGATTTGTCGCTCGGCCCTGCCGAGGTTCGAAGAAATATTTTACTCGGCCCTGCCAAGGTTCGGAGATTTGTTGCTCGGCCCTGCCGAGGTTCGGAGAAATATTTTACTTGGCCCTGCCAAGGTTCGGAGATTTGTTGCTCGGCCCTGCCGAGGTTCGGAGAAATATTTTACTTGGCCCTGCCAAGGTTCGGAGATTTGTTGCTCGGCCCTGCCGAGGTTCGGAGAAATATTTTACTTGGCCCTGCCAAGGTTCGGAGATTTGTTGCTCGGCCCTGTCGAGGTTCGGAGAAATATTTTACTTGGCCCTGCCAAGGTTCGGAGATTTGTTGCTCGGCCCTGCCGAGGTTCGGAGAAATATTTTACTTGGCCCTGCCAAGGTTCGGAGATTTGTCGCTCGGCCCTGCCGAGGTTCGGAGAAATATTTTACTTGGCCCTGCCAAGGTTCGGAGATTTGTCGCTCGGCCCTGCCGAGGTTCGGAGAAATATTTACTTGGCCCTGCCAAGGTTCGGAGATTTGTTGCTCGGCCCTGCCGAGGTTCGGAGAAATATTTTACTTGGCCCTGCCAAGGTTCGGAGATTTGTTGCTCGGCCCTGCCGAGGTTCGGAGAAATATTTTACTTGGCCCTGCCAAGGTTCGGATATTTGTCGCTCGGCCCTACCGAGGTTCGGAAAAATATTTTACTCGGCCCTGCCAAGGTTCGGAGATTTGTTGCTCGGCCCTGCCGAGGTTCGGAGAAATATTTTACTTGGCCCTGCCAAGGTTCGGAGATTTGTTGCTCGGCCCTGCCGAGGTTCGGAGAAATATTTTACTTGGCCCTGCCAAGGTTCGGAGATTTGTTGCTTGGCCCTGCCGAGGTTTGGAGAAATATTTTACTTGGCCCTGCCAAGGTTCGGAGATTTGTTGCTCGGCCCTGCCGAGGTTCGGAGAAATATTTTACTTGGCCCTGCCAAGGTTCGGAGATTTGTTGCTCGGCCCTGCCGAGGTTCGGAGAAATATTTTACTTGGCCCTGCCAAGGTTCGGAGATTTCCTGTTCAAACAGACAACTCGGTTGTGCCGAGGATTGGTAAGCAGTATCCGTTTCTCCTTGCAATTCATAACAACATGGTGCATAATGACTCATGCGACAGGTTTTGAGGAAACAGATAAGCAGGAGCGTGCGGTGAGGCATGCAAAAAAATGAATTCAAAGAGGACATACCCTACTGATAATATTTGCGAAGGTTGTCTGTGTTCCAAGTCCGGGGAATGGACTTCCCATCCAGATCCTGCAGCTTGTAGGTTCCTAGTCCAATAATCTCCGCTATCTGGTATGGGCCCTCCCAGTTTGGCGCCAGCTTTCCTTGCTCCAGAGGTTTGGATGCAGAAGCTTTCCGGAGGACAAGGTCGCCAGGTAGGAAAGCTTTCCCCTTGACCCGGGAGGCATGGTACCGAGCTACCCTCTGTTGATAAGCAGCCATCCTGATTCGGGCCTTTTTCTCTGACTTCCTCTATCAGGTCGAGGTTGGTGCGGAGTTGTTCGTTGCTTGCTTCCTCTGAGTAGCTCTCCACCCGCAATGATGGGAGGCCGACTTCCACAGGGATAACGGCCTCTGTGCCGAAAGCCATTCGGTACGGGGTCTCGCCTGTTGGGATTCTCGGGGTAGTTCGGTAGGCCCATAAAACATGGTGTAGCTCATCTGCCCATCTGCCTTGGGCTCTGGAGAGGCGAGCTTTAATCCCCTAGAGGAGGGTTCTGTTAGTCACCTCGGCCGCCCCGTTGGCCTGCGGGTGCCCGACCGAAGTGAGGTGATGTCGGATCCCATGCTCCTCGCAGAACTGACGAAATTTGGAGTTGTCGAACTGCTTGCCATTATCGGTGATTATAGTGTGGGGTAGGCCGAATCGGCAGATAATGGACCTCCACACAAAGTCTCGGGCCCGTGCCTCGGTAATTTGTGCGACCGCTTCCGCTTCAACCCATTTGGTGAAGTAGTCGATGGCGACAAGCAGGAATTTTCGCTGTCCCGTTGCAAGCGGGAATGGGCCGAGGATGTCCATCCCCCACTTGGCAAAGGGCCAAGCGGAGGATATAGAAACTAGCTCGACGAAAGGGAGTCTCTGGATGTTTGGATGTCTTTGGCAGGGGTCGCAGGTGCGGACCAAATCGTCCGCGTCTTTTTGCATGGTCGGCCAGTAATAGCCTTGTCGCAACACTTTATGGCAGAGGGACCGGCTCCCCAGGTGGTTGCCACAGATACCTTCATGTACCTCGCGCAGAGCGTAGTCCGCTTCTGATGGGCGGAGGCACCTAAGCAGCGGCATGGAAAATGACCGCTTATACAGTTGGTTGTCAATCAACACGTAGTGGATGGCTTGCAGCTTCAGCTTCCTAGCCTCTCTTCGGTCGGACGGAAGCGATCCTTCTTTGAGATATTTGAGGATAGGGTCGAACCAGGATGGTTCGGCATCAACTTGCATCACGCGGTCGGCTTCCGCGATGCTCGGCTTTTCCAGAGTTTCCAGGTGGAATTTTGTTCGGCATCCATTGTCTCCGTGGTCGCCAGTCGGGAGAGTAGGTCGGCGCGGGTGTTCTCGGACCTAGGAATCCGAATAATTTCAAATTCGGAAAAGTGGGGAAGCAAGTTACGCACCTCCTGGAGATATCGAATCATGTTTGGTTCCCGAGCTTCAAACTCTCCCCGAACATGGCCAGCCACCAGCTGAGAGTCGGTGAAGGCATTGAGCTTCTCCACCTTCAGATTGCGGGCGATCCGGAGACCAGCTAGCAGAGCTTCATACTCGGCCTCGTTGTTGGAAGCCGGGAAGGAGAATCGGACGCCATACTCAAAGGCCATCCCTTCAGGACTGGTGAGAACTAGACCTGCGCCGGAGTGATGGCATTGGACGACCCGTCGACGTGGAGGAGCCACCGGGCTCCAGATTTGGCTCTTCCAGAGAGTTTGGGGTAGAACCGTCCTCCGGGATGGTACATTCGAGGAGGAAGTCGGCCAGCACTTGAGCTTTGATGGCTGGGCGAGGCTGGAAGTGTATGTCATGCTCGCTTAATTCGACGGCCCATTTGGCCATCCTCCCCGATGTCTTCGGACGATGGATCACCGCCCTGATAGGTTGGTCAGTCAGGACCGTTACAGCATGCGCTTGAAAGTACGGTCGCACCTTTCGAACCGAGGTGATCAAGGCCAACACCATCTTTTCAATCCTGCTGTACCTCGTCTCTGCGTCACGGAGCAGCCTGCTCACATAGTAGATCGGTTTCTGGACCTTGCCTTCTTCTTTGACTAGCACCGAACAAACCGCGCTCTCCGAAACAGCCAGGTACAAGAATAGGGTCTCTCCTGGGGTTGGACTACTGAGAAGCGGAGGCGAGCCGAGGTATTTCTTGAGCTCTTGAAATGATTTCTGGCACTCGGAAGTCCACTGGAAGTTTTTGGCCGATCGAAGAGTTTTGAAGAAGGGGAGGCATCTCTCGGCCGACCGCGCCACAAAGCGGTTAAGGGCCGCTATCCTCCCGGTTAGGCGCTGGACCTCTTTAATTGATGCTGGGGGCATCATTTGTTGGAGAGCCTGAATCTTCTGGGGGTTAGCTTCGATACTTCGCTGGGAGACCATGAAGCCGAGGAACTTTCCCGAGTTGACGCCGAAGGCGCATTTGGTTGGGTTGAGTTTCATCCCATATTTGCGCAACGTTGCAAAGCTCTCCGAGAGATCCTCGACATGCTGTGACGCCTCCTTGCTTTTGACCAGCATGTCGTCCACATATACCTCCATGTTCCGGCCGATTTGCTCCTTGAACACCTTGTTGACCAGCCGCTGGTAGGTCGCTCCTGCATTTTTAAGACCGAAAGGCATAACTCGGTAACAGCAGGTACCTCGGTCAGTTATGAAGGCGGTCTTTTCTTCATCTTCAGGGGCCATTCGGATCTGATTATAGCCGGAATAGGCGTCCATGAATGATAGCATTTGGTGGCCTGAGGTGGCGTCCACGAGCTGATCGATCCGAGGGAGGGGGAAGCTGTCCTTTGGGCAGGCCTTGTTGAGGTCGGTGAAGTCGATGCAGATCCTCCACTTGCCGTTCGACTTTTTCACTATGACGACATTTGATAGCCAGTTTGGGTAATTCACTTCCCGGACGAAGTTGGCCTTTATGAGTTTGTCGACCTCTTCTTCAATGGCTTTTTGTCGCTCTAGGGCGAAGCTTCTTTTCTTCTGCTTGACAGGCCTGTGCCTCTCGTCCACATTGAGATGGTGGACAAGAACCTCGGGGTCGATTCCCGGCATGTCGGAGGCGGTCCAGGCAAGATATCGGCATTGCTCTGGAGGAACTTGATCAATCTGTGCCGAGGCTCTCCTTTGAGTAACGACCTGATCCTTATGGTTCGGTCGGGCCGAGCTTCGTCCAATGGTACTTCCTCCAATTCTTCTGCCGGTTCTCCCCGCTGTTCGGCGAAGTCTTCACGAGCGTCTAGCCCATCAACTTCGGGCATTCTAGACTGAAGGCTCGTAACGAAACATTGCCGAGCCATGGCTTGACTTCCCCGAACCACTCCAACTCCTTGCTCGGTAGGGAACTTCATAGATAGATGCAGGATGGAAACTACTGTCTTGAGAGACATTAAACCCGGCCTGCCGAATATGGCATTATATGGGGACCTGAGGTCGGTTACCAAGAAATCTGTCTGAACAATGGCTACAAGGGGCCAGGTTCCCGCGCGGACCGTCAGGGTGATGATTCCTTCTGGGACGATGATGTCGCCGATGAATCCTATCAAGGCGGAATCCATGGCTCGAAGATTTTCCATGAGCAGTTTCATCCTGGTAAACACACCGAGGTACAAAATGTTTACCGAGCTTCCACTATCAACAAGGATTCGGCTTACATCATAATTATTCAAATTAAGGGATACAACTAGTGCGTCATCATGGGAGAGCTGTATCCCAAGAAGGTCATCATCGAAAAAGGAGAGCTCGCCGGTGCGTGCCTTCTTCGGCACTGGTGCATCACCGTCGCCCCTGGAGCTCGATCCGCCGGCCTCCTCAATCATGTTGATACGGCCAACCACGGGCGGATTTGGCGGAGGAGGAAGTTGTGGGAGCTCGGGCTGGTGGTCACCTCCTTGCTGCTGCGGCTCGGGTGCCCTCCTAAACTGATCTAGCCGTCCCCGCCAAATCAACCTCTCTATTTTTTCTTCAGCTGCCAACATTCTTCAGTGTCATGACCATGCTCCCTATGGTAGCGGCAGTATTTAGCGGGATCCCTTCGAGTCGGGTTCCCTCGGAGAGGTACTGGCCGGGGAAGTTGGCGCTCTATCTCCATGAGGATCTGCGCCCGGGGCACAGTCAGCGGAGTATAGCGATCGAATCACCTGGGAGGACTCCGGGAGCGATTCCTTGGCGGCAGTGGAGGGACTCTTGGGCGGTGGGCGGACTTGGCCGACGGACAGGGCGGTGTCTGTCGGGAACTTTGGGCTCTTGCTTCTTTCTTGCTTGCTCAGCGCGGGCCACTCTCCGCGACTCCTCGATCCTAGCATACTTGTCCGCAAGGGCCATCATATCAGATAGACATGGGGGGTAGCTGACCTCCATTGCCAGATAGAAGTCGCTCTCCTTCGAAACTCCCCCGTCAGGGCGGACATAGCCACCTCATGATTAAGGTGGTCCACCTCTAACATGGCCTTGTTAAAACGGCCAAGGTAGTTCCTCAAGGACTCCCCCTCTCTCTGCTTAACTTCGGAGAGGGAGTCGGATCTTCGTCGATGGCGGCGGCTGCTGACGAACTGGCCAATAAAAAGGTGGCTCAGCTCGTCGAATGAATCAATGGAACCCGGTTTCAAGGCGTTGAACCAGGTTCGGGCGGATCCTCTGAGGGTGGATGGGAAGGCTCGGCAGAGGATCGCATCAGATGCTCCGTGGAACATCATTATTGACCGGAAGCTACTGAGATGATCGTCCGGATCAGTGGAGCCGTGATAGGGCTCGACGGCTGGCAGTTTGACGTGGGAGGGAATCACTTCCTCCATGATTCCCTTAGAGAAAGGGATGCCCTGCTCCGCTTTGGGCTGGGGCAGATGGGTCTGCTTGGCGGCGTCCAGCTCCTGACGCATCTCCTGGATCTGACGGCGAATCTCCTCCTCACCGGCTAGAGGAGGGGCTGGGCGCGAGAATCGTAGGGACGGCGTGGAGTCATGGTGAGATGTCGCCGGAGAGAGGGAGCGGGCTCGCCGAGATCTGGGAGGATCCCTATCATAACCGGTTAGAGGGACCGGTTTGTCCCCCCTGGGGCGATGTGGGGGGTCCGCTGATTCATGCGGATCAGAGGAGGAGGTCGCCGGCGAAGAAGAAATCACCGTTTCCTTCTGAGGATGCGAAGCAGGAGGAGCTACAAGGCGCTCTTGTACCAGGTGAGTAAGGGCCTGGACTTGCTGGACCAGTGTAGCGAACTGGTCTTGGGTCACTGGGATAGCGGGCGGCGATGGAGTTTCGACCGGTGGGGGCTGCGGCGCTGCAGCGCCAGTCGGATCAGGCCTCTGAGAAGCGACATAATCTTGGGCATCAGAGGCTGCTCTTCTCCGGTTGGCCATTGGGGAGGTTCTTCTCCGAATCTAGATCCTTGTCTCCTTTCTTCAAGTTTTAATGGGACTTGAGGCCCTTCCTCTAGCGCCAATCTGTTGCCGCTGAAATCCGTCCTCCGACTCGGGCGCGGTCGATCTCCAGGAAGAAGGGGGCGGACCTGCAAAAGAAGCCCACACGCGGAGGGACGCTGGGGGTGGTCCTCCGCGGAAGACCCTCCGACGCTCAAGTCAGTGGAGAAGAAATCGGCGATCAACCAGACAGTGAGGAGGTGGATCTCTCCGGGAGACCTCTCCGGGGCGACCAATCGGAGGCTCCAAAGGGCAGGAGCACCGACGAGCTACCGGCGAGAGCAGGAGAGTGAGAGTGGGGGTGTAAGCGCGCAAGTGTGCGTACAGAGTTTCGTACCTGAGGGAATCTGCGATTATGATATTTATAGACTGCCACCTGGATCGTGAGCGCCTTCTGGAAGGTCCGGAGGTTGTTATGATACGGAGACGGACAGAATCAGGCCGTTGTGGGGCCGTTAGGGTCCGTACCCTGTTTGTTTTGGTATCGACGGCTGGAAGAGCTCCTTGGTGTCTCGAGATCGGGTTGAGTAGGCCTGGGGCGGTTACGATAGGCTTTAGGCCACGTTCCGATATGATTCCTTGTCTAGGATGCCGCTCAGGTAGGTTCGGGCTCTCCCGCGTCAGGTTCCGCGGAGGTAGATGTTAGGTTGTGGATCGCTCGAAGGGGCCGAGCTAAGGAAGCCCGGAGGAGGCCAAGCTACGGAAGCCCGGAGGGGGCCGAGCCACGGAAGCCCGGAGGAGGCCGGGCCACGGAAGCCCGGAGGAGGCCGAGCCACGGAAGCCCGGAGGGGGCCGAGCCACGGAAGCCCGGAGGAGACAAAGGGAGGAGGTCAGCCTTAGCCGCCTCGCACGGACATTAATGCAATTACGATTTTACCCCCCAACAAAAAGTATATGAGAATCATAAATATTATATTTTGAGAGGGCCATGTTCTATATTTAAAAATTATATATGTTAAATAAAATCTTAACATCATAGCATATAGGACTATTTTAAATTTCTCATAATTTTGGCATGTCCTCCCTTAATTGTTTCCTATTGTAATTTAAAAATTTCCCTCTTCCAACGCATTATATAATTTTCATTCCATTTAAATTTCCCTCTCGAAAAGCTGCATCGCATCGGAAGCCACACCCACATGTGAGACGCCACAAGTATGCAGCCTCTGTTTTAAGCAAGAAGAACAAAGCATTGTTCTCCAAACGCTTGCTAGAAAACAAGCCTCCACTGCCCAGTTGATGTTCAACATGCACCACCGTCCGCAACTCCCACGCCATTTTATGCGTAAACTCCCTCACGCCATTTTCAATCTCTATGTTTTTGCATTTGCTTTAGTGGTCTCTTGCATTTACAAATAGTTTACATTTTTTAATCTCTATATTTTCTGATCTTTTTCAGGCTCAACGATTGCATAACATTTTCCAAAACACTATTGGATAAATGTGAAGAAGAAATGACAAACACAATGTGAAGACCAAGAATTATTCATGAAGAACATTAATGTGCTTTGATTTGTAATTTTTTTTATTATATGAATAATGACCCATTATATCATATTTATTATTAATTGATATATTATATTTTTTTTTATTGTGGGATATCATATTATTGCTGTGCTTGTAAATACCGTTAATTAATGCAATGTGCCAGTAATATATTTATTGCGGTTTTTATATTAATGTTGTTAATTTAAAAAAAATATGCTGGTAACAAATTAGTGGCGTTTAGATAAACTCCGTTAATAAATTCAAGGTCTCGCAAATGTACTATTTGTAACATTTAAAATAAAAGCCGCTAATTTGTATGATGTGCTGGCAACGTAATGCGGCAGCGTTTATGTTAACGTCGCTATTTTAAAAATACCATCGTTTAGATAAATGCCGTTAATTAATTCATCAAAATATTGTTAGTGGCATTTAAATAAATGCTGCCAAATGAGTCAGTATCGTATTAGTGGCGGTGTTTAGTTATCATTGGCGATGTTTAGTTAATCATCATTAAATTAGGACATTAGCAATGTTTTTTTTTTTTTTTTTGGATACAGACGGGCAATCACATTAGACTAAATTAGGACATTAGCAATGTTTTTTTTTTTTTTTGGATACACACGGGCAATCACATTAGTCTAATGTGAATCAGCCCAGATATATTCAAGTACAAAATTTGTTGCAAAAGAGCCTCCAGATCCATGAACCAACATGCTGGGCCACTGAAGTAACCACCCAGTCCATCGCCGAATTGCTTCACGATAAATATGGCGGATCTGGGCGCAATCAACCTCATGAAAAATAGCCCAAATGTCCCTAAGAATCGGATTAGTGTGGCCTAGAGGGTAATTCTTTTTCTATAGTCAAGAAATGACCGACATGGAATCACCCTCAATCAAGAACCTATGAGCATGAAGAACCCGAGCGGCTAGTTTGACAATGCCACCGATAACGGTTGCTAGTTTGACAATGCCATATTCAAGACCTTCTATGACGAGCTGGGTATCCGCCACCTATTTACCTCTCTTGGCCACCCCCAGACCAATGGGGAGGCTGAGGTCATGAACCACACCATCCTTAGAGGACTCAGAACTCGGCTGGACGGATCCAAAGGTCGATGGGTAGAAGAGCTTCCTAGTATATTATGGGCCTACCCACTACCCCAAGAGCTCCAATAGGCGAGACCCCATTAAGTCTAACTTTTGGGTCTGAGGCGGTCATCTCCGTGGAGATTGGACTACCGAGCCCGTGTGTGGAATCCTATAACCAGGAAGACAACTCTACCCAGCTGAGGGCAAACCTCGACTTCATCGACGAAATGCATGATCAGGCGCGATTGCATATGGCCACTTTCCGCCAGCGGACAGCCAAGGATTATAATGCCCGAGTCCGTCCCAAAGTGTTTCGCCCTGGAGATATGGTTCTGAGAAAGGGGGCAAGCCAGCGGAAGGGGGCAAGCTGTTTGCTAATTGGGAAGGTCCTTATCGTGTCAATGAGGCGCTCCGTCTAGGAGCATACCGAATTGAAGAACTCGATGGCCGACCTATCCCGCATACCTGGAATGCAGACAACCTCCGTCGATATTATCAATAATGTATCCCTCCATGATGTGAGCAATAAAAGACCTTCTTCAACACCAAAGTCGTTTCTCCCTGCATCCGAGGGACAGATGTCGCAAAAGGACCTTGCCGGCATCACGGCCCATGGGACACCACTCGGCCCCGGCACGGCGGTGCCCCCGAGTCGTTCAAGTCCCTAAGGCTCCGTAACCGGTTGAGTCGCCCCTCACAGCGGTTCTTAAACTACCGAGGTGGTTCCAAAGGACCTCGCCGGCATCGCGGCCCATGGGACACCACTCGGCCTCAGCACGGTGGTGCCCCCGAGTCGTTCAAGTCCCTAAAGCTCCGTAACCGGTCGAGTCGCCCCTCGCAGCAGTTCTTAAACCTCCGAGGCCGTTCAAAAGGACCTCGCCGGCATCGTGGCCCATGGGACACCATTCGGCTCCGGCATGGTGGTACCCCCGAGTCGTTCAAGTCCCTAAGGCTCCGTAACCGATCGAGTCGCCCCTCGCAGCGGTTCTTAAACCCCCAAGGCGGTTCAAAAGGACCTCGCCGGCATCGCAGCCCATGGGACACCACTCGATCCCGGCACGGTGGTGCCCTCGAGTCGTTCAAGTCCCTAAGGCTCCGTAACCGGTCGAGTCGCCCCTCGCAGCGGTTCTTAAACCCCCGAGGCGGCTCAAAAGGACCTCGCCGGCATTGCGGCCCATGGGACACCACTCGGCCCCGGCACGGCGGTGCCCCCAAGTCGTTCAAGTCCCTAAGGCTCGTAACCGGTCGAGTCATCCCTCGCAGCGGTTCTTAAACCCTCGAGACGGTTCAAAAGGGCTTCGTTGGCATCACGGCCCATGGGACACCACTCGGCCCCAGCACGGCGGTGCTCCCGAGTCGTTCAAGTCCCTAAGGCTCCGTAACCGGTCGAGTCGCCCCTCGCAGCTGTTCTTAAACCTCCGAGGCGGTTCAAAAGGACCTCGCCGACATCGCGGCCCATGGGACACCACTCGGCCCCAACACGGCGGTGCCCTTGAGTCGTTCAAGTCCCTAAGGCTCCGTAACCGGTCGAGTCAACCCTCCCAGCGGTTCGACTGGTGGCCGCTATGCTGACCGGTGCTCGGATTGCCGCGACGAGCTCCACTTCTCGGCCTGATGCTCGCTGGACCTCATCGCCTCGGCCCTGGAGCTCCTGGTAGCAGCCTCCCCTTCTCCGGCTGCGGGAGGCGCTCTCTTCATCTCCGGCTCGATGGGAGCCGGAGGGCTTCTAACGATCGCCACCTGCCCCGCCTCGGCCAACCCGGCAGCGACAGGGACTTCCTCCTCAAAATCCAAAATTACCACGGCTGCCTCGGTGGCGGCCGGGATCTCCCCCTCCTCCGTCTCGGCCCCGGCTGGCACAGGGACTACTCCTTCGGCCGGTGTCTCCTCAACCGGCTCCTCCATAGGTACCCGAGCTGGAGGGGCTTCAGATGTTTCGGCCGGTTCGGCGCGAGCTCCCCTTCGCGCCCTCTTGGCCAGCCTCGTCTGCTCGGTGGTTGCCCGTTTCTTTTGGTGCGCGAGGGCCTCAAATTTCTTCGCAGAAAACTTCATGGTTGCATAAAAATAATGGTTAGTACGCAAAAAGAAAAAAAAAGAAGAAAAGGGAAAATTTCTACAAAATGGGAAAAAGCCACGTCCGGCCGAGGGCAAGAAAGAAGGATTTCTGTGCTCATCGACTGCCGGAGCCAACTCGGCCTCGTACAAGTTCTCCTCGGACATGAGGTCCTTGTAAAAAGGGATCTGGGAGTTAGAGAAATGGCAGAAGAGCTCCCCATCCTTATCACTTATGGCCAAATTTTCATTGGAGCTAACATCCGGTTCCCCCCATTCAGTCCTCACTCCCTCTATATGGGCAAAAAGAAACCGTGACTTCCACCCCCTAATTTTGGATGGAAGACCCAATGGGAGAGCCCTACCCGGCCTGGCGATAAACACCCACCAGGCCCCCTCACCCTGACGGTGGAGTTTGTCAAGAGCCCAGAATAAGGACAGGCTGGCCGCAGACCCCTGAAAATGGCAAAGGATGACGAAGGCGCAGAAGATCTGAATCGAGTTCGGAGTCAACTGCGCCGATACTAACCTATACCTATTCAAAAGGTTCAGGAAGAAGGGATGGAAAGGAAGCCGCAGCCCGCACCTAAAAAACTCCTCGTACAGAGCAACTCGTCCTAGGAGGATGGAATTCACTCTATCTTCAGGGCTTGGTGCGGACAAACGGATGAAATCTGGGACCTTATACGTAGTCCTAATGGCCTCTACCTCCTCGGGAGTTATGGTGGATGCAATCCCTCCCGGCCCCACCGAGTCAAGGCTAGTTACCGGAGGGGACGTCGGGCGGCGGAAAGAGTTGGGAACTGCTCTCATCAGGGAGGAAGACGGGTCTACTACTGGTTTCTTACCCTCTTTAATGGCTTTACGGTCCATGGATCAAAGGTTGAAGGTGAAAAATGGAAACTAACCTGGAAATTTGTTAAGGAGACGAAGGCTGAAGGTCTCGGGTTGCAAGGAAGCTCGAGAGGGAAGAAGGCATGAGAGCAATGGCAGTATAAAACTCTCCCCCCAGTCCCGGGAGGCGCCTTTTATACCCAAATTTCGAACCGCTCCACCCCAAGATTGGCCACGTGGCCCTCGCCTATTGCACCACATCCCAAAGCACCAGCCATTTTGCCCACGATCGAGGCGCCCCGCCTCGATTCCACCAAGAAGCGGAGTCTCCGGTCAATAGTAATGCCTGAAGAACGGAGCAACAATGATGACTCTTATCTTTTTCCCATCCTTCGAGGAGCACCCCCCTCAAATCATCCGGGACCGACGTCAGCGCCCACCTACCGCATGATTACGGAAGATCTTCAAGGCAACGTCGCTTCGGGAAGGCGCGCTGATTTGCCCGCCATTTAAAGCGCCTAAAGTTAGTTGTCATAGCCTTTGAATTTTCACGCTCCTTTTGCCCAAAGGGCGACTGGCGCGTGGCCCTTCGCGCTCAGGAGCGGGGGGGCATCTGATGTGACCAGTGATGTGGCCAATAAAGCCATAGAGGTAATCATGGTACAATCAACCACGTGGCACAAGCGCGGCCCTGTTCGCCCCAGGTTCTCCAAGGCACGCCGTGGCGGCCCCGACCTCTCCAGGTCAGCCTCGGTGGCCCCGGCTTCTCCAGAGCGCGCCGTGGCGGCCCCGTTTCTCCAAGGCGCGCCATGGCGGCCCCGACCTCTTCAGGTCGGCCCCGGTGGCCCCGGTTTCTCCAGAGCGCGCCGTGGCGGCCCCGACCTCCCTAGGTCGGTCCTGTCTGCCCCGGCTTCTCCAAGGTGCGCCGTAGCGGCCCCGACCTCATCAGGTCAGCCCCGGCGGCCCCGGTTTCTCCAGAGCGCGCCGTGGCGGCCCCGACCTCCACAGGTCGGTCCCGTCCGCCCCGGCTTCTCCAAGTTGTGCCGTAGCAGCCCCACTTCTTCTGGTCGGCCCCGACGGCCCCGGTTTCTCCAGAGCGCGCCGTGGCAGTCCCGACCTCCCCAGGTCGGTCCCGTCTGCCCTGGCATCTCCAAGGCGTGCTGTGGCAGCCCCAACCTATCTAGGTCGACCCCAGTGGCCCTGGTTTCTCCAGAGCGCGCCGTGGCGGCCCCGACCTCCCCAGGTTGGCTCCGGTGGCCCCGTCCGCCTCGGCTTCTCCAAGATGCGCCGTGGTGGCCCCGACCTCCCCAGGTCGGCTCCGGCGGCCCCGGCTTCTCCAAAGCGCACCGTGGCGGCCTCGACCTCTTCAAGTCGACCCCGGCGGCTCCGGTTTCTCCAGAGCGCGCCATGGCGGCCCTGACCTCCCCAGGTCGGCCCTGGCGGCCCCAGCTTCTCCAAGGCGCGCCGTGGTAGCCCCGACCTCTTCAGGTCGGCCCCGTCCGCCCTGGCTTCTCTAAGGTGTGTCGTGGCGGCCCCAACCTCCCCAGGTCGGCCCCGGTGGCCCCGTCATCTCCAAAGCAGGCCGTGGCAGCCCCGACCTCTTTAAGTCGGCCCTGCGCCTACCAAAACCACCAACCGTCTGACCCGCTCAGACTAGCATCTCCTGACCATGCTGTTGATGGGATCAGACCCACCTACCAGCCGATTCCGTCGACTGATGGGACTTGGCTCACCAACCGCTGGCCCTCCCTCTCCGATGGGACAAGACCCACCAACCAGCCCAAGCTCACGTAAACCCCACGTGTCCCGCAGACATTCCCTCCTCGCGAAATGTCATGCGCCCGAACTCATGCAGATTTCAACGGCCTATAAAAGGGTAAGTCCACAAGAAATTCAGGTAGGCTAACATAAGCACTCTTTCACTTTTCCACTCAAAGTAACTCCACCCTCAAGGGTTCTCTAGACCTAAAAGGGCTCTTTCGAGCTCTTCTTCGGATGTGACCTCGATCACTGACTTGGGCGTCGGAGGGTGCCCACCGAAGAACTCCTTCGGTCTTGGGACTTCTTGCAGGTCGTTCGGCTGCCCGAGAATCTCGTCAGCTGCCAAATCAAGTCTCCCGGCGCTCCACGTCTGCGGTCGTGCGCCGTCGGTTATAATTTATTTCATTTTAACCTTCCATGCTTTCTCGATGTTGCCTGTTTGGTCGCGTTCTCACTTTTGTTGATTAACCAAAAGAATACCATGAACATTGATCATTAACAAAAATAGAAATGATAATAAAAATATAATGCACACATTAATTGAGTGAAAATAGAAGAAAATACGCTGCCCAAATCACATATCTGATTCTGTTGTGTTGAAAATTAATTGCATTTTTTACGTTGTCATTTTATATTTTAAGAATAAATATATTCATATATTTTGAATTCATTAATAATTTTATGTTTTATTTTTATATTGTCATTTGCTATATTTTCTAATCAATCTCTTATCATTCTTCTCATGTGTATTCCAATGTTTCTTTTTTTTCCTTAGATGACCTTTTTCTTATTTATTTCATTACTCACATTTATATTATATAATTTTATTTCTATCTTATCATTTACCATATAAATGTCATTTTAACAATTTAATATTTTAATTTATTTCCTTCTACTTAAATTTAACTTATTTTTCTAATTTTTACTTATTCATATAATCTCTAGATTCTTGTGTTCTATTTTTGGTTTAGTTTATTTATTTTGTTTCTTATTCGATATATTTTTCAAATTTGCTTTGTGTTTTTTTTTAAGGTGAACAATTTTGTGTTTTTAGTTTTACAATATAATGTTGCATTTTTATGAACTTACCCTTTTAAATCTCCTGTATTTTTATTTATATTCCAATTTTTAATTCATTCTCTTAGTTTTTATTTTTTAATTTTTATTTCATTTTTTTTTATTCTACCTTACAACTTTATATTTTTTTCTGTTTTGTCATATATATATATATATATATATATATATATATATATATATATATATATATATATATATATATATATAGGCATTTGATTTTTGTTTTTTATTTATCTTCTCGGTCATTTGTACCAAAAAATTTATAATTAATCCATTAAGTTACTTTGATTATCATTATTCTTGTCAAATTTGTGTGCATATATCTGCTCGCTATTTTTTTTAAAGAAAAAAAAACCCTTTCTCCAAGCAATCAACATACCCTCTACCAGAAGAACAATGTCAGTAACAAAATGTATTAAACAACCTCATGAAGAAATCAACCTCAAACCATCTAATATATGCATCAATAAAATAAATTGGAGTTTTATATATTCACTTTGTGCAATTTTCCCCTTCTATTGATGAGACATTGAAGTTGGTTGATAATTAGCTTCTAAAGATCAGGAATCATAGCAAGCACAGAAAAACTGAAAACTTTTCAACCATGGTTACCATATAACCCAAATATGGACAAAGGATTATAACAAAGAAAAACAAATGGATTAACAAACCTGATGTAGTAATAGAAGATACAACCTAGGAGACCCAGCATATTGAAAACAAAGTAAATGTAAGGACATCATTGTACAATTGGAACATCAAGGGAGTGTAATGCAGGAAAGAATAGAACAAACAGAATCACAATCCACAAGACATGCATGATCAGAGCAGCTCAATAATCTTCACCCTCATCTCCCTCATCATCTGCACCCTCTGCTCCGACTTCCTCGTAGTCCCTCTCAAGGGCAGCCAAATCTTCTCGGGCTTCTGAGAATTCACCTTCTTCCATCCCTTCACCAACATACCAATGAACAAATGCACGCTTTGCATACATTAAATCAAACTTGTGGTCGATGCGTGAAAAAACTTCAGCCACAGCAGTATTGTTGCTGATCATGCAGATGGCACGCTTCACCTTTGCCAAATCACCACCCGGTACTACTGTTGGAGGCTGATAGTTTATTCCACACTTGAAACCAGTTGGACACCTTCATAAGAGAGAATCACATCCAATTCACATATTAGTAATAATTCATAAAACTGGGGGAAAAAAAATCAAACATTACAAAGTTCTTCCTGTGAAACTCACCAGTCAACAAATTGAACTGTTCTCTTGGTTTTAATTGTTGCAACAGCAGCATTGACATCCTTGGGCACAACATCTCCACGGTACATTAAACAACAGGCCATGTACTTGCCATGCCTGGGGTCACATTTTACCATCATGCTCGAAGGCTCAAACGCTGCATTTGTTATCTCAGGAACAGAGAGTTGCTCATGGTATGCCTTCTCGGCAGAGATAACAGGTGCATATGATGACAACATGAAATGGATCCGAGGATAAGGTACAAGGTTAGTCTGGAACTCAGTAATATCGACATTAATAGCTCCATCAAACCTTAAAGAAGTGGTCAAAGAAGATATAGTCTGAGATATCAAACGGTTCAAGTTGGTATAAGTTGGCCTCTCAATATCTAGGGATCTTCGGCAAATATCATAGATAGCTTCATTGTCCAAAAGCACTGCAACATCGGCGTTCTCAAGCAAGGAATGAGTGGACAGAACACTATTATAGGGCTCCACAACTGCAGTTGATACCTGCAATAAAGAAATACTGGAAGACTAAGTCCAACTAAAAAACAAAAAAAAATCAAGATAACATCAAAGTTCCAACACATAAACACAAAGATACACATCACCAACCCACCAGCAAACAAATGCCATCCTGAGACCACATACCAAACAGCATCCACACACATGTTCCCATGCACATGTGCATACTCCAGCATTGGCCAACGACAACGATGTGCCCATATGCATACACATATTGCATTCAAATTAACATCTCATCCATACTGTTACCTAAATCTCAGTTATTTGCAAGCCCAATGCTTGCTGAAACGAAACACTCAATGTTGGGCAAGGAATGCTGAGGTTTCATCATGTTGCAGTCTGATTCAAGTAGCCTGAATAAATTTAGCAATTAAAATCACCCCTAGTGGTTATATCCATTGGTGTTTTCTAACTTATAATATTTTTTTACAGGATAATCATTTGTATATGAAAGAAGAAAAAAAAATATCACAATAATATTAGAATTACAAAACAACCAAAGACTGAAGCATTATGAATCCAAGACAAACACCTCGATTATAAAGTGCAGAGGCTATATAAAGATGCATAAGAAATCACCAGCTAGCGATGAAACAACACCAACGCCTTACAGATATAAGCCGAAAGGCCTCCAGAAATTAAATTACAAAAGCTTCCACTAATGGATCATACCTGAGGTGAGGGGTAAATGGTGAAGCCAAGCTTGGATTTCTTCCCATAATCTACGGAAAGGCGTTCTAACAGCAAGGAACCCAGACCGGATCCCGTGCCGCCACCGACGGCATTGAAAACCAGGAATCCTTGCAAACCCGTGCAATTGTCTGCTAATTTTCTAACACGGTCGAGGCACAAATCCACAATCTCCTTCCCCACTGCAATTCACAATTTTGAGCCTAAAAACGAGAGGAGATCAATAGCTTACTAAAATCCAGAGAGAAAACAAAAGATTCAATACCGGTGTAATGCCCTCGAGCGAAGTTATTAGCAGCGTCTTCCTTGCCGGAAATGAGCTGCTCCGGGTGAAAGAGCTGGCGATACGTTCCGGTTCTCACCTCGTCGATCACCGTCGGCTCGAGGTCGACGAATATGGCCCGGGGCACGTGCTTGCCGGAGCCGGTTTCGCTGAAGAAGGTATTGAAGGCATCGTGGGCGACTCCCACAGAAGCATCGCTGCGTAAACCAAGGAAAAGACCAGAGCTTGAGCCAGCAAAAGAGAAATCTTGCAAAGATTTCATTAAAAACATACTCACAGATTAACATTCAAACGAAAAAAAAAAAAAAAAGGAAAAAGAGATCCCAACAAAGAATTATGAAAGTTTAAAGCCAGTAGTAGCAATAGAACTCCTACGGAACGTCGCAAGAATTGAAATTTCTCTTCGGATTCAAAAGAGGTGATAAAAAATAAGGTATTGGAAAACCTAGGCATCATCCCATCGGGCTGGATCTCATGCTCGAGGCAGTACAGTTCCCAGCACGCATTGCCCACCTGGAGCCCCGCCTGGCCAATGTGAATGCTGATAATTTCCCTCATTTTTTTTTTCCCCTACTAACTCCTTCCCCCTTCCAAGATCTCCTCGGACCTGGATCGGATTCTTGTCGGAGGACAAAATATCGCTGCCTTCGCCCTCTTCCTCCCGTGGGAATGACCGGCCGGTCGGCCTCGCGGTTTGGGCGCCGAGGTCTAATTTTATTTTCTTTATTTTTTTTTTAAAAAAAATTATCTTTGATTCCCTCAAAATTTGCCAAGTTTTACGGCCTTCCGCTTGTTTAAATTTTAATTAAATCTCTTAAATCCATTTCTATTTGCCTAATCTCAATAGAAGGCCATAATCGTTCATACCATAAGTCCTTATATATATTTAATATTAAAGTCCCGTTCAAGGGAATAACGAGCTTTTTTAGACTTTTGGGGACGAAAAAGGTTGATATAGCGCATCACAAGCATGCACACACTATATGCATCAAGAGTTATATTAAATTATGCATGCAATGCATCTCCGTTAGGCAGAACTGAGTAATCTGGTAGAGTGCTTAATTAAAATTAAAATCAAAACATGTCATGATCCCCATGAGTTTGAGCCCTTTGCATCATACAACTTCAATTAAGAGCTATCATACTTCTCATAAGCCTCCATGATGATCTACACATTTTCAAAATATATGAAAAAAGTAGCCCTTGAGCGGCAAAATAAGTATCAAGCCCCCTTACATCTTGACCATATTATTGTATTAGTCCTTTATAATAATAACTTAGGTCCATAATAATTAATCAACCACTACAAATTAATCAAATATAATGTATTATAAATCACCATGTAAAGTATACGACTCTCTGTAAAGTTATATAAGATATTATGTTTCCAAAAACTCTCTGCTCCTATCTTGTAAACTTCTCTCTCTCTCTCTCTCTCTCTTCTTTTTTCTCTTCTTCTCAACATGCCTAAACTAGCATGCCCCATTTACATTTAAGTCCTATTATGCACTCGAATTACTTAGGTCATGTCTTTTTCGATCTAACTTGCTCAATCCAAAAGTTCAGTTTGATTCTTTAGGCAATTTTTTTTAATTAAATTTAGAACTCACTTGATTCAATTTCTAACAGATTCCTCAACTCCTAATCCCAACCGAACTGATGTCTAATGACTCATGCTAGATATGTTACTTAGATATTCCAACTCAACTTCCACTCATTACAATCCTGACCTTTCAAGTGCATTCAATCCCAGTTCAACTACATGTAATATGGAGTTCATTGTTCCTTGCAAAACCGCTTGATGAGCAGGATGGGACATGATGTGGCCCTCCTATTCTTACATATCTTGCAAATCAATGTCCCATCATTCTATCATCCCCTCATGGCCATTGGGACACTAAGACCCTTAATCATTGTGTCGTTGACTATCAGAACCATGGAACCAATGGATCATGTCAGCATCTTTTTATAAAAACTATTCACATGAAATTTTTGCTTTTGAAAATAATTAACTGTAGATTATTTTTAAAAATCTTTTCAAGTTATTGTATGGGCTCAGGGTTCATATTTCGGTCATATCTTGATTCAAATATAAACACTATGCAATAGTTTTCATATTGAATAGTCCGACTTGCTCGTATCTAGACCCAGTAATGCACTAACTTTTATTAAGAACAGAGTTGATGTCATGACATCTGCTGCTGGCCATATATGAATTACATTGCTATAAATTTATTAGTAGGTTAAAATCCTTGCCTACTTATAAGGCTAATTCCTATGTGCAGCATTTGTCATATCATCAACTCCAATCTCTGAGCCCTGTTTTTGGGTTGAAGGCATGATGATGGCACCCACAATGCCTCAATGATATTTAGCACCAGCTCAGCAAGCGCCTAATGCATGCTGGTTCTTAGCACGTTGTCCAAAAGTGCATGCAAGGTGGGGAGCAGCGCATGCCATGCCAGTGACAAGCCAGGAAGCCACCACCATGCGATAAATCAATCCTTGCACTGACACATTGAAGTGGTTGATTTCTTATCTCCATTCAGCCAGGTAAAACAGTCCTTTGTGCCAGGCCAGAAAAAGTGAGCTAGATGAGTGCAGCACCGAAGATGAATGGGAAAGGAGGGCTGGTGTCAATGTGACCATGATAAATCTAGCTCAGGAACACAGTTGACCACATGTTGATTTATATTTGGCTTCAGGTGTCTGTGGGTTCACCTTCATACCTTCAGGTGCAATAAGGAATTCCAATTCTAAGTTTTTTTTTAGAAAATCTATCCACCATCTGTACATGTTAGACTCCATCAAGGTCTACAAATGATGTTTCTAATCCATGCACTGTTCAAACAAATATGTGCCAAATAATTGCAAAACCTTCCACTCGATTTGTCAAGGCTTGTTTCAGAAAACCGTCAGCGCGCCTTTACTGTAATTGTTCTCTCCCATGTAACTTGATCAAGAATGCACAGACTATTGGCAAATTATAAAAGATGATGACATTGGTATACATTGCTTCCAAAATCCATGTGTCATGCCATTAGGACTCGTCAAAGAATTGGGTTCAAGACTGAGCATATATTCCAAGGTATCTTGAGATGCAAAGAACCAGAAAATCGTCCGCTCCTCTTTGTATGGTCATATCTGATGTTCTACTTTATAACTTTCTGCAGTTATTAGGATTCCCCGATGATTTTGGAGCAGCTAATACAACTATAGTAAGCTTTTCCTGATCAGAAATCAAAGGGAAAACTTCGAATCAATACTTTTTGTAGCTTGAATCGCAGACCTCAGGCTTCGAGACCGGTAGCCGAGCTCTCAACCTATTTGTTGTGCCAACAAGCTACCAGGAACCTATTCAAAGAATATGAACTTGCTTATGTTAACAGCTTGAGAATTCAAGGTGTTAAATTTTAAAAGGACAGAAATCAGAAAAATGAGAAAAATATTTTATCTGTTAGATTCATAAACTGTACATTTTTAAAGCAGATTAGTTTGGAGATGCCACAATGCCATCTTTTGATACAAGAACGTCAGATGTAAGGGTGTCCGAGCCTTCTGGTTTTAAATAAGTAGAAACAGAATGCTGCATCATGTTCATGACAGATGTTAGTCTTCACAATATCAATGACAGTGCATTCTAACACTACTAACAGAAAAAAACTTGCCTTGGGCAAGGATGAGTTAACTGCTTTCTCGAGGGAACCATCTACTAACTTCTGTTCCTTAGACACAGACATGGCTGCACAAGAAAATGGAATATGTAAAGCGCGAGGTTTAAGATGTAGTCTAAAAAATATGATAGTTCGAACACGTTTACTAGCATAAGACCATGATGAAAAATATTAACTATTGATTCTAAGAAAGAATGATAACACCTGAAATAGCAATAAGAATATTGACTGGGTATGTGGTTATCTTTTGAGACAAATTGACAGCAAAACTATCATCCTAAGTTCCCAATTGTTGTAATTGAACTCTTGACCAAATTTGGCCATGAGTCGTTTGTAGCAAAAAGGGCCAAAATTTGCAAGTCAGTTGCTTGCAACCATGATGACCTGCTGGAAACCAAATACCTACAAGTACCCATCTGAAAGTCAGTTGCAGCAAACTGAATTGCAGTCATGGCCTACTACCAAACAGCCCCTCTTAGTTCACTTCCTCCCTGACCTGACCCTTAAACAAGGGATCTATAATCTTTGCCACCAATGACATCATTTTAGCCAATTCAGTATCACTTCACTGATTATTGATGTGATTCTTCTTATCTTTCATTAGTACTCTTTCCCTGTATTAGAACTTCCCCTCAATGTGATCACCTTAACAACAATCATTTTATATCTATGGACACTTTTTTCTCTTGCAAATTTTTTCCCATATTGAAATCAATTGGTTAAAAATAAAGGTAATCCTTCAACACAGTATTCTCATGGAATGGCCTAATTTGGAAGAATTTGCACATATGTTGTATGCATCCATGGACTATTTTATCCCTCCCCCACATCCATTGAATGGTGTAAATATAAGTAGGTTTGTGGCAAATTTGCTGAATTCCCATTGCAAAGAGATAGGTTCCAGCCTCAAATATCCCTATTGCGAATCTAGATTTATATCTTATAAGTAAATAAAAGAATCCTTGCTCTTCTCTCCCCAACCTTTACGTCCACCCTGTCCTTGCCCCCACATTCTCCTCATCCCTCGCACACTACCACTGCTTCCTCTTTCCAGCTATTGTCTTTGTCGGCAACTACCTTCTCAACATTGCCTTCTATTGCCCCTATCTTGTACATGGAAGGAGGTGATTACAGAAAAAGGAAAAAAAAAGATATGGAGGAGAAGAGGGTCCAAAAGGTAAGCGGAAAAGGGAAAGGATAATCCAACACCCCCCCCCCCCTTTCCGCCACCATATATACACTTAAGTTCAAAAATCTACCATGTATAAAATAGCTCTAGCATGATAAATATAACCATAAACTACCAATGGATAAAGTATGGTTTGCTTTTTCCTCTTATTCTTACTCCCTGATTTGCTTATCGTCTTAACAATGCAAGGATCCCACTAGTATATCTATATTACTATGTTTTCAAATGGAACTAGTCTCACCCTCCTCCCTCCCCATTCCTTTTGTTCACCATCTCTAAATAGCAAGCAACTGCAAAAAGGAAAAGTAGAAAGGAGACATTGATCCATAGTGAAGATCATAGTCATTATTGATCTTAAGGCAAATGTGAGGTCCTTTAGG
>UESW01003706.1:0-46002 GCA_900491605.1 Calamus simplicifolius | reverse complement strand
TAAAGATTTAAAAGATAAAATGGAAACACTTCTTAATGAAAAGAATGATTTGTTCATAAGATTGATTTGCTAAAATCTGAAAATGAAAATCTAATTAAAGAAAAAGAATCAATCTCTAATGAAAATGATTTTCTAAAGAAAGATGTTAAAAATATAAAGACATTGTTGAGAAATTTACTTAAGCTCAACTAAACTTAAACATGATTTAGATAGTCAAAAAGCTGTTTTTGACAAAGCTGGTTTAGGGTATAACACATTAAGAAAACAAAAATCATTAAAAATATTTTTGTAAAAGCTAACCAAAGTAATATTACTTGTTTTAAATGTAATCAAAAAGGACATAAATCTTTGAATGCAAAACAATTAATAACAAAATTAAATATTAAAGGAAAGAAAATATGGGTTCCGAAAGGAACAATTTTTATTGCTACTAACCATGAAGGACCCAAGAAAGCTTGGGTACCTAAACATAAAGTTTGATTATATTGCAGGAATGTCTTGTAGCCAAAAGATCAAAGAAAAAGTGGTATCTTGATAGTGGCTGCTCAAGACATATGACGGGTGACAAAGATGAATTCATCACCCTGAAGAAAAGAAAGGTGGAGTTGTACGTTTGGCGATAACGGTAAAGGTCAAATTATGGGCCTTGGTAAAGTTCGCATAACTCCATCTACATTTATTGATAATGTACTTTATGTTGATGGTTTGAAGCATAATCTAATTAGTATAAGTCAATTATGTGATAAAAACTTTAATGTTTCATTTAAATCTTCTTATGCACTGTAACTAATTCTATTGATGATAGCATTGTATTTACTGGTTATAGACATGGCAATGTTTACTTAGTTGATTAGAAAAATTATCTTGAGTGATCATTGCTTAATTGCTGACAATGCTAACATAAATGAAATTAGTTGGTTGTGGCATCGTAGATTAGGTCATGCAAGCACACACCTTATTTCAAAACTAATTAAAATGGATTTAGTTAAAGGTTTACCTAAATTAGATTTTGAAAATAATAAAATATGTGATGCATGTCAATTTGGAAAACAAACTAGAAGTTCTTTCAAATCTAAAAACATTGTTTCAACTTCTAGGGCTAGAGCTACTTCACATGGACCTTTTTGGACCAACTAGAACCACAAGTCTAGGAGGAAAGAAATATGGTCTAGTGATTGTAGATGATTATTCTAGATATACTTGGGTAATGTTTTTAGCTCACAAAGATGAGACTTTCTCGATATTCCTGAAATTCTTCAAGAAAGTCACAAATGAGAAAAACACTACTATAGTATCTCTAAGAAGTGATCATGGAACAGAATTTGAAAATCACTTATTTGAAATTTCTGCACTGAAAATGGAATTAATCATAATTTTTCAGCCCCTAGGACTCCACAACAAAATGGTGTAGTTGAAAGGAAAAATAGGACTCTAGAAGACATGGCCCGTACCATGCTATGTGAAAGCAACTTACCAAAGTACTTTTGGGCGGAAGCTATTAACACAGCATGTTACATCTTAAATAGAGCTTTAATAAGACCAATATTAAAGAAAACACCTTATGAATTATGGAATGAAAGAAAACCAAATATAAAATACTTTCATGCATTTGGATGTAAATGTTTCATTCATAATAATGGTAAAAACAACTTAGGAAAATTTGATGCTAAATCTGATGAAGGAATTTTTTAGGATATTCAACAACTAGTAAAGCATATAGAGTATTTAACAAGAAAACCTTAGTAGTTGAAGAATCCATTCATGTAGTTTTGATGAATCTTTAGCACTAGTTCTGAAAAGATTGATGATGAGGAAGATACAAACATAATTGAAAAAGATCTTGAAAAACTTAATATTGAAGTATCTTCTGATCATGACAAGAAGCTAAAGATGATGATTCACATAAGGACGATGATGTAATATTGATCATAATGATGTAGATCTTCCAAGAGACTGGAGATATGCTCATAGTCATCCCAAGGAATTGATTATAGGTGATCCATCTCAAGGAATAAGAACTAGATCATACATGAGAAATATTAGTAATCATCTTGCATTTGTATCACAAATTGAACCTAAAACTATAGAAGAAGCTGAAAAAGATAATAATTGGATGTTAGCAATGCAAGAAGAATTAAATCAATTTACTAGAAATAATGTTTGGACTTTAGTTGAAAGACCTAAAAATCATTCAGTAATAGGATCAAAATGGGTTTTTAGAAATAAACTAGATGAAAATGGCATAGTAATTAGAAACAAAGCTAGATTGGTTGCTAAAGGATATAATCAAGAAGAAGGTATTGATTTTGATGAAACCTTTGCACCTGTAGCTAGATTAGAAGCCATTAGACTATTACTTGCATTTGCATGTCATATGAATTTTAACTTATTTCAAATGGATGTAAAAAGCGCATTTTTAAATGGATTTATAAATGAAGAAGTTTATGTAGAACAACCACCAGGTTTTGAAGATCACGAATTTTCAAATCACGTTTTTAAATTGCACAAAGCTTTATATGGTTTGAAACAAGCACCTAGAGCTTGGTATGATAGGTTAAGTAAATTCTTAATAGAAAATGATTTTACAAGAGGAAATGTTGATAAAACTTGTTTTTGAAAAGAAAAAGTAAAGATTTACTTGTAGTACAAATATACGTAGATGACATTATTTTTGGTGCTACTAACGATTCTCTTGTCAAGAATTTGCAAAGTTGATGCAGGGAGAATTCGAGATGAGCATGATGGGAGAACTCAACTTCTTCCTTGGACTCCAGATCAAACAAAGCAAAGAGGGAATCTTTATCAACCAAACCAAATACACAAGAGAACTACTCAAAAAGTTTGGTATGGAACAATGAAACCCCTCGGAACACCAATGAGTCCTTCATGCAAGCTGGACAAAGATGAAGAAGGTAAGAAGGTTGATCAAAAGTATTATCGAGGTATTATCGGATCCCTTCTTTATTTAACAGCAAGTAGACCAGATATTATGTTTTCAGTATGTTTATGTGCTAGATTTCAATCTGAACCTAAAGAATCACATTTAATAGCTGTTAAAAGAATATTAAGATATCTAAATGGAACAAAAATGTAGGTTTATGGTATTCTAGAGACTCCACATTAAACCTAATTGCATATTCAGATTCTGATTATGCTGGATGTAAATTAGATAGAAAAAGCACAAGTGGTGCATGCCAATTCTTAGGAAGTAACTTAATCACATGGTTTAGCAAAAAGCAAAATTCAGTTGCATTATCAACTACTGAAGCTGAATATGTAGCTGGAAGTTGCTGTGCGCAAATCCTATGGATTAAGCGACAACTTGAAGACTATGGTATCACACTTGATAAACACCCATAAAATGTGATAACACTAGCGCAATCAATTTAACTAAAAATCCAATTCAACATTCAAGAACAAAACACATAGAAATTAGATATCATTTTATAAGAGAACATGTAGCTAATGATGAAATTTGTTGATTATGTTAACACTGAAGAACAATTAGCTGACATATTTACAAAACCTTTAAGTGAAGAAAGATTTTGTTATCTTAGAGGAGAGTTAGGAATTTGTGATCCTTTTGAATAATTTTGAAACCCCTAAGGAAATTATCTAGATTCTTTCAATTTCTCAAAATCTTAAGGAAATTTTATCTAGAACTCATATCAATTTGATCTCTCAAAATCCATGATTTTTAATCATACTCAAAGATCAAATTCCGGACTCATTTCAGAAATTTCATTTTTTTCTCTGAAATGGTCTCGGAGCCGACTCGGAGAGTATCGGAGTCGACTCGAGTTTCTGCTGAAACTCAGGAGTCGACCCCCTCTGAGCGAGTCGACTCGAGATCGGTCCGTGCTCTGTGACTTCGGGAGCCGACTCCACTTTGCGCGAGTCGACTCGACGTGGTCCCAGGTTGATTATCTAGGGCACGAGTCGACCCGACGGACATTCAATCTTCTAATCTTCCAAATCCTCTCCAAAATTCCCAAACCCTCCAAAACTTCCAAAAACCTCTGATTAATCACTCCATCGATCAATGGCACCCAAAACCCGTGGAGCTAGCAGTAGTGGCGCCGGATGAAGAGGAAGGACCGTGCGACGACCCGTCCGCGAGCCGTCTCCGGATTCTCTTCTACTTCTCTCCTTCTCCTGCTCCTGCTCCACTCTTCAGGTAGATCACCTTGCCAGTAGAGTTTACACGGAAGGAAAGGTTGATTTTGATTGTTTGAGAATGAGGGATTTATTAGGTAGACAGTTGATTGAGATGGGATTTGAGAAAATTGTTCCTGGATTGTCCCACTACCCTGCTTTGGTTAAAGAGTTTTACAAGAATTTGTCTAGAGGAGATGATGGTTTAGTAGGTGTGAGAGGCATTGGCTGAACATCACTGCCACATTCTTCTAGATTGTTAATTACCCCTATCTGGACCTTCCACTTTTGCCCCAGAGGATAGATCCTGCCCTCACAGATTATTGAACAGAAATTTTGAGGGATTTGAAGAAGTTTTGCAAGTCAATTGCCTTTGGACTGAGATTACTTCACAACATCTGCAGTAGGATTTTTTCCCAAGACAGGTTTGACTATGTTCTGAGAGATATTTTTGTTATGGATGCTGTAGTTTCTGGGAAGCCATCAATCTGCCAGGATGATATTTGGTACATTGCTGATTGTGGAGGGAAAAGAAATCAAGTTTGCCCTATGGCATGATCTTGACAAGTTATTTCAAAGCCAAGGGATTGATTTAGTGATAGTGAGCCAAGAAGGAATTAAGACATACTGATTTTTATTTGGCTACTATTCATCGATGGGTTTATTAAGAAGAATGGAAATGGGAGAGGAAGAATTTGCAGAGAAGAGCTTAGATGCTGAGGCAGACCTCTTGAGACATTCATCACCTGAGCCTCCTCAGAGCCTTCTGTTCCAGATTCTGTTCCAGCTCCTGCTCCTGTGCTCCTGTTGCTCCTGCTCAGACTTCACTTTTCATCTGTAGCTTTTCTGATGTCAGTTAGATCACTTAGATCTTATTCAAATCTGAGATAAGTCATGAAAAAGATTGAAAAATGAATTTGATGAAAAGTTTATGAATTTGAAAGAAGCCTTTATTCACTTAGTGATCGGGTTCATCGATTGAGTCTACTCTTAGTTCATTCCTTAAGTGAAGACTTGAAGAATATTTTTGAAGAACTTAAGGATATCTGCGGTGATCAGAGACTTATTCCAAGTGCAACGCCGAGCTTCAAGATAAATTCCTGCTTGCACTTTTGTGATAAAACTTAAAGATTATGTTTTCAATGTGAAGGAATGAAGCAATAGTTGATCATTTGAATAGGATTACTAGAAGAAACTTTTGATGTAATCTCTTTTGATTAATGAAAAGTTTACTTTCAATGTAATGAATGTTTACATTTCATGTAATTCATTTTGAAGTAATGAGAAAGTTTGATGCATTACTTATGTATTTCAATTGTTATCTTTGAATATTTGAATGATTATCCTCAATTGATAATTTGAATGCTATGAATGAATTAATAATTTATCTCTAACCTTTTTGTTGATTACAAAAAAGGGGGAGAGATTTTATTAATCGTATATTTCATCTAATTGGCCCCAAGTTTTTGAATGAATTATAAAATTGAGTTTCATAGGGGGAGCTACCTCATTGAGGGGGAGCCTTCCATGAACATAAAAATTGATTTTGGTATTAAATTTTTCAATCATGCATATACTCAATGTTTTTGTCATCATCAAAAAGGGGGAGATTGTTGAGAAATTTGAAACATAATTGCCCCAACTTATTGATTTTGATGATTTCCAAAAGCCATGAGTATTTTAAAGGAAATAATGAGTTTATTAATCAAAAACCTTGAGCTTATTCAAAATGAAAATGGACTCTCAATGTTTAAATTCACTGAGTTTTGAATCAATTTGAAAAAGAAGTTTCAAGCTCTATATTTAAAGATTTCAAAAAGGAATTTTTACTTCAATCATGATTCTTGAAACATGTCTTGAATCCATGCTTAATGTCATATTTATTGTATTCAAGTCAAAATATTATTTAAAATTATCTGGGACGATTTTAAAGTCAATCAGAAAATTTCTGATTTTTGATACGTTCCGGAGCCGACTCTGAGTTTCAGAGTCGACTCCCTTTCTCGAGTCGACCCCTGACTCTGTGCGAGCCGACTCCTGACTGTGCGAGCCGACTCCGCTCAGACAACAGAAACCATTTTTGAGCACTTCTCGAGTCGACTCCCCATTTTCTCGAGTCGACTCCCGACTTCAGGAGCCGACACTTTTCGCGAGTCGACCCCTAACTTTAAAATGTTTCTATTTTTGGTAATCGACTCGAGCCGACTCCCACAGCTCGAGTCGACTCCGCAAATCTGGGCGCGATTTTTCACGATGACACATCAGCCCCAACGGTAAGATTTTGAATAACGGCTATTTTTCTTGTTTCTAACGGATATATTTTTGCAGAATCTATAAATAGAGGAGCTCTTTTCAAATCAAAAAAAGAAAAAGAGAGAAAAGAAAATCTTTCAAAAAGAGGGAAAAACAGAGCTTATTGGAAAAATCATTTGAGTCAAGAAAAGAGATTCAAAAGGAGTGAAATCAAAGAGAGAGATTCGTGTGCTCCAGAGCTAATCTACAAAAAGTTCAAAAGGAGATCCAAAGCAACCAAGAGCAAATCAAGATCTTCCAACCAAGAAAAAGAAGAAAAGCTTCAACCAACTCCAAAGCTCAAACTGGGAGAATCTTGCTGAGGCCTGATTCACACTTCAAAGGAGTTGGAGAGAGAAGCAAAGAAGCCAAGCCTGCATCAAGCATCAGGCTTTTCTAAACCTAAGCTTTATTTTGTATATTCTGCTCAAGAGGAGCTGTTTGTATTTAAACTCTTTATTTTCTTGTGTACTGATTCAATCAGTGGATTGAATCAGTGGAGGTTAGTTTACCTCGTTGCAAGCGGATGCTTGTGTTGGGTTAGTTGTGAGCCCGTTAAAAACAACGTGTTGGGTTTTGTGCTGGTGAGCCCGTGTAAAACCAGCTGGGTTCGTTGTGATCCCGGAAAAACAACAAGTTTGAGTTGTGAGCTTGTAAAACAACTCGGCTGTAATCTAGGAGATTATAGTGTGGACCCAAGTGAATCTTGGGAGTGGACGTAGGTGCTGGTTGCACCGAACCACTATAAAACCTTGTGTTTGCCGTGTTCATTTGTCTCTCACTCTATCTCTCTTATATTTCTGCTTGTGCATTGCTTATAGTTAATTTCTCTCACTTGCACATCTTGAGTTAACTTGTTTAAAACATTTCAAAAAGTCTTAAATTTTTAAGAACCCAATTCACCCCCCCCCCCCTCTTGGGTTGCCATCTGGGCCAACAGTTGGGTATGACATGAAATATGTGAAGGTGGTGATTGACCAAGATAGAATTCGTCTTCCTTAATATAGAGAGGGCTATATCCCATGGCCACTTGATGGATTGATTAGACTTAAAATTCTTGCAAGGTTGAGTTGGAATCCAAAATGATTTTGGAGTTCTAATTCATGAGTCAGTCTTTCCTGAAATCAAGTAAACAAGATCAGTTACAAGGTTGACACTTTCTATGCCATTGATTGATCTGAGATATGTGATAGCTGGATTGAATCGTACAGTAACCGATCATGGATAGGTAATGTCGATAACCATGTCAGCATAACTCTACAGCACTTGGGTAATCATGATGCTTTTCTAGAGGCCACTCATGATTTATAATTATGAATAGGTTGATCAAGTCAAAGGGTTCACTAGGTCAACATCTGGGTCAATTGATTCATGATTATTGCCAAGGTGTCGAGGGCCCAATGGGTCGCACACATTAAGGAGTTTTTGGATGAGTTAAAATGGAAATTAAGTTAAACTTAATTCAGATTAGATGACCACTTTTCCAAGTCAATTAGGATTGGTTTTGACCCAATCTTAATAAGAATTGAATTAATTTGGATTGATGAATAAAGATTCATCATAGAGGAAGGACGTTTTCACTTTGCATATGATATACATATGATGCACATCTGAATGCATGATGGATGGCTGTGATTGGACACCCAATTGGATGTGGTCCATGTGATGGATGGCTCAAATTAATTTGGGTGTAATCTAATTAGAGAATTGTGATTAAATTGGATCCATATGATGCACCCAATGCTGAAACCGCATAGCACCCAAATTAGTGGCCTGGATTGAGCCACGTGGCACATGGATTCATGCCCATCTGATGGGTGTGATCCATCACCACGTGATGGAGGAGGGCATGCCCAAGAGTTGGATGTAAGATTATGTGGATATGAGATCATATAGTTAGGATTTGGTTGGCTTGTCCAATTAAGACAATGTATAATAATATCCTAACAAACTTTGTTATATGTACAAATTTGAATTCAAATTTGATCTGAATTTCAATTATGATGTGTGGAATTCAAATTGGATTAAATTTGAATTTAAAAACATGGAGATCTAATTGGTTTTATCAAAAAACTAATTTAGTTGTATAGTTTCTAGAAAATGCCATGTGCAGATTTTTGATTGGCAGAAATTTAAACTCCCAACAACTTTGCAATTAAGTTTTATTTTGAAAAACCAATTTTATCTTATCTTTGGCTGGTTGAACGTGGCTTATAACAGCCCCATACCATATTAGATGGCAAAGGGAAATTTTTGAATTAAAAACTCCTTAAAGTTCTGTCATTCAACAAACGACAGCCTAAGATAAATTCTACTTCACGCTAAGAAGTCTCATTCGTTTTCTCCTCTTTCTTCCATGCCCAATTCTTTAGATTCTTCTATCCTAAGAGTTCTTGATCTAATATTGAACTCTCATTCCGTTCTTTCTTGATTTGGGAAAGAAAGAAGGCAAGAAAGAGACGCTAGCACCCCCTGCCAAAAGGTTGTCAACCAATTCTAGGAGGACTTCATCCAAAGACTCTGTGTGGATCACCATTAGAGGCCGCACATTTGGGCGGCTAGTGGTAGCGAGGATTCCTGCTTCATCAGTATACTACATCGGTAAAGAACATAGGTATATGTGAGTTTCATATTTAGTTTATGTCAATTTGATTATCTTCTTTGGCCCTCAGGGGTCTTAGGGTTGTATCTAGTATAAAAATCATTGATTCTGCTGCATGAAGCTTGGATTTGATCCATATTTTTCACCCTTGAAATCCAACATAGGAATCATGAATTAGGGCGTAATAATACGTGCATACAGTGTAGTGTGACCACCATTTCAGAGAGATACCATTGATTAAATTTAGGGCTTGCTTTAGTTAGGATAAACAAACATACCTTAACTTTTCCCTCCTAAATTCCTTCAATTGGTACAAGAACGTGAGGGAACATAAATAATTAAGCTCGCTCACTTATTTATGTTTACAAGTGGATAATTATTAAGAAAAGAGAAGGAGATGGGATTGTACCTGATAATCAATCGGATCGATTGCCATTATACCGTAGATGCTCTTCTAAAACAATGAAATGAAGGAAAGAACGTGTTACTGGTGCTCCTCTCTGATATTATTTCGGGCTGGGGAATTTGTGAGATCAGCTCCCAGTATGGTCCTCCTCTTTTACAGAGTCTCTCCAGGTTGGGGCATCCTTCGATGACCAGATACTGGAGGCCGGGGAGTCGTTGGAGACCTTCTGGGAGTAATGATAGCAGAGGGCAACCGCTAATTCTAAGTCCACGAAGTGCAGTGAGGTGGCCCAGATCCATTGGCAAAGAAGTCAAGCTTTTGGAACCAGAAATAGATATGTTTTCAAGAGCAATGGCATGTTGCAAGACTTCCGTCAAGGAATTTAGTTTCGTACAGCTTAAGACATGCAATGTTCTGAGAGATGCAGGCAACTTGGGCAATTCCAGCAGATCACTGCAAAATCGAATCACTAGATGTTTCAGGTTTGGTAGGAGTTCTTGATCCCCTGATGATGAGAAGGATGATGGCGAAGATGAGAGGCTAATCAAATTTTTGCAATAGGCGATATTTAAGCTCTCTAGTGAGTTCAAGCCACGGATCTCCAAGTAGACCAGATCATCACAAGAATTTATTTGCAATCTTCGGAGAGAAGCAAGGTTCTTCCAAAACCCCAAGGGCGATGATGACTGTTGCGAATGATGAAATTTTTTTTTTTTTGTGACAGTGGCCTGGCCACCGTGGCCAGGCCACTGCCGGCCACGGCAGCGGCCGTGGCCGCCTTGTCCGGCCGCAGCCACTGCCGTGGCCGGAGAAGACAAAATGGGGGTGGGGAAGGTTTCCCCACCCCCCTGTAAAAAAAATTTTTTTTTTTTGTGACAGTGGCCTGGCCACCGTGGCCAGCCACTGCCGGCCACGGCAGCGGCCGTGGCCGCCTTGTCCGGCCGCAGCCACGGCCGTGGCCGGAGAGAAAAAAAGGGGGGTCCCCCCCTATTACCAAATGTTTTTTTTTATTTTACAGTGGCCTGGCCATCGTGGCCAGGCCACTGCCGGCCACGGCAGCGGCCGTGGCCGGAGAAGACGGCCACGGTCTTGGCCGTGGCCGAAGGGAAATTATTAAAAAAAAAAAATTTTTAGAGAGTGTGGGGGCTTACCTTGGTCGAGAGAAGACGCCGGAGTTGGAGGAGAACGCCGGGGAGCCGGAGCACCAGAGGGGGGGAGCCGGAGCAGCGAGGTGGGAGCCAAAATTTTTTAGGGGACGGCGGCGGCTAGGTCAAGACGGGGAAGAAGAAGAAGAGAAGGTCGGCTTATATATAAGTAATTAGCGACGCAATAAATTGCGTCGCTAAATGGTCGCAATATTTTTAAAAAAATTTATTATGTATTAGCGACGCATTAATGCGTCACTAATCCATCGTTAATTTGGTTTTATTATAATTTTATGAAAAAATAGCGACTCAAATAATTGCGTCGCTAATGCGTCGCTAACTTGGTGCCAATGTCCGACGAGAAAATTATTTTTATTTTCTAGGAATTGCGTCGCTAAGGCGTCGCAATATTTTTAAATATTTTTAATTGATTAAAATAATAACTTATTACAATAATTGCGATGCAAGCAATGCATCGCAATAATTTTTAAATATTTATAAATGATAATATTTATAATTTGATAATAATTGTGACGTAAAATTACGTCGCAATAATTTTTTAATATTTTTAATTAGATATATTTATTTAAAAAACATTATGATGCAAATTATGTGTCACAATATTATATTTCTTTTATTATTAATACTGATAAAAATCATATTTACTAAAAATAATTGCGACGCATACATTGCGTCGCAATATTTATTTATTTTTCCTTCTAAAATGCGTTGCTACGACGTCGTAATAATTTTTTAATATTTATAAATAATAATATTATAATTAATGTTAATAATTGCGACGCAAAATTGCATCGCAATATATTTTATAAACTTTTTAATTACATATATTTATTTAAAAAATATTGCGACGCAACTTATGTGTCGCAATATTATATTTCTTTTATTTATTAATACTAAAAAAATTTATATTTACTAAAAATAATTGCGACGCATACATTGCGTCGCAATATTTGTTTATTTTTTTTCCTAAAATGCGTCGCTGCGGTTGTCGCAACAATTTTTAAATATTTATTAATGATAATATTTATAATTTATGATAATAATTGCGACGCGCTATTGCGTCGCAATAATTTTTTAATATTTTTAATTAGATATATTTATTTAAAAAATATTGCAATGCAAATTATGCGTCGCAATATGATATTTCTTTTATTTATTAATACTGATAAAAATTATATTTACTAAAATTAATTGCGACGCATACATTGCATCGCAATATTTATTTATTTTTTTTTAAAATGCATCGCTACGGCGTCGCAATAATGTTAATATTTTCTTAAACTTTTTCATAACTTTTTTTGAGTAATTATAAATGATTCGACGGTTGCGATCGATCCAAGCCATGATCGATCCCGGTCGGCGTTGACCTATCTCGGACCGTCGCGATCGATCGGATCGGTGACGATCCGACGGTTGCGATCGATCCAAGCCATGATTGATCCCGGTCGGCGATAATTCGACGGTTGTGATCGATCCAAGCCATGATCGATCCCGTTCAGCGATGATCCGATGGTTGCGATCGATCCAAGCCATGATCGATCCCAGTCGGCGACGATCCGACGGTTGCGATCGATCCAAGCCACGATCGATCCCGGTCGGCGATGATCCAACGGTTGTGATCGATCCACGCCATGATCGATCCCGATCGGCAACGATCCGACGGTTGCGATCGATCCAAGCCATGATCGATCCCGGTCGGCAACGACCTATCTCGTACCTTGGCGATCGATCGGATCGGCGATGATCCGACGGTTGCGATCGATCCAAGCCATGATCGATCCCGGTCGGCGTCGACCTATCTCGGATCATCGTGATCGATCGGATCGGCGACGATCCGACGGTTGTGATCGATCCAAGCCATGATCGATCCCGGTCGGCAATAATCCGACGGTTGCGATCGATCCAAGCCATAATCGATCCCGTTCGGCGACGATCCGACGGTTGTGATCGATCCAAGCCATGATCGATCCCGGTCGGCAATAATCCAACGGTTGCGATCGATCCAAGCCATGATCGATCCCGATCGGCGATAATCCGACGGTTGCGATCGATCCAAGCCATAATCAATCCCATTCGGCGACGATCCGATGGTTGTGATCGATCCAAGCCATGATCGATCCCGATCGGCGATAATCCGACGGTTGCGATCGATCCAAGCCATGATCGATCCCGTTCGGCGACGATCCGACGGTTGCGATCGATCCAAGCCATGATCAATCCCGGTTGGCGATGATCCAACGGTTACGATCGATCCAAGCCACGATCGATCTCGGTCGGTGATGATCGACGGTTGTGATCGATCCACGCCATGATCGATCCCGATCGGCGATGATCCGACGGTTGCGATCGATCCAAGCCATGATCAATCCCGGTCGGCGATGACCTATCTCGTACCGTGGTGATCGATCGGATCGGCGATAATCCGACGGTTGCGATCGATCGAAGCCATGATCGATCCTGGTCAGCGTCGACCTATCTAGGACCGTCGCGATCGATCGGATCGGCGACGATCCGACGATTGCGATCGATCCAAGCCATGATCGATCCCGGTCGGCGATAATCCGACGGTTGCGATCGATCCAAGCCATGATCGATCCCGTTCGGTGACGATCCGACGGTTGCGATCGATCCAAGCCATGATCAATCCCGGTCGGCGATGATCCGACGGTTGCGATCGATCCAAGCCATGATCGATCCCGATCGGCGATAATCGACGGTTGCGATCGATCCAAGCCATAATCGATCCCGTTCGGCGACGATCCGACGGTTGCGATCGATCCAAGCCATGATCGATCCGGTCGGCGACGACCTATCTCGGACCATGGCGATCGATCAGATCGGCGACGATCCGACGGTTGCGATCGATCCAAGCCATGATCGATCCCGGTTGGCGAGTATGCGACGGTTGCGATCGATCCAAGCCATGATCGATCCCGGTCGGCGATGATCCGACGGTTGCGATTGATCCAAGCCGTGATCCCGATCGGCCACGACCTATCTCGGACCGTTGCAATCGTCCGAGATCGGCGACGATCCGACAGTTGCGATCGATCGAAGCCATGATCCCGATCGGCCAAGACCGATCTCGGACCGTGGCGATCGGTCCGATCAGCAGCGATCTGACGGTTGCGATCGATCCAAGCCCTGATCCGATCGGCCACGACCGATCTCGGACCGTTGCGATCGGTCCAAGATCGCTGGCGATCCGACGGTTGTAATCGATCCAAGCCCTGATCCCGATCGGCCACGACCGATCCCGGACCATTGCGATCGGTCCAAGATCGCTGGCGATCCGATGGTTGCGATTGATCCAAGCACTGATCCCGATCGTCCACGACCGATCTAGGACCATGACGATCGGACCGATCGGCATCGATCCGATGGTTGCCATCGCTCCAAGCCCTGATCCTGATCCGCCATGACCGATCTTGGACCACGGCGATCAATCCGATCGGCGACGATCCGACGGTTACAATCGATCCAAGCCCTGATCCCAATTGGCCATGACCAATCCCGGACCGTTGCGATCGGTCGAGATCGCTGACGAACTGACGGTTGCGATCGAACCAAGCCCTGATCTCGATCAGCCATGACTGATCTCGGACCGTGGCGATCGGTCCGATCGGCGATGATCCGACGGTTGCGATCGATCCAAGCCCTGATCCCGATCGTCCATGACCGATCTCGGACCATGGCGATCGCACGATCGGTGTCGATCCGACGGTTGCCATCAATCGAAGCCCTGATCGATCCCGATCGGCGATCAACGATCTCGGACCATCGCGATCGATCCGATAGGCGACAATCCGACGGTTGCGATCGATCCAAGCCATGAAACCGATCGGCCATGACCGATCTCGGACCATGGCGATCGATCTGATCAGTGACGATCCGACGGTTGCGATCGATCCAAGCCCTCATCCCGATCGGCCATGACCGATCCCAGACCGATGCGATCGGTCCAAGATCGCTGACGATCCGACGGTTGCGATCGATCCAAGCCTGATCCCGATCGGCCACGACCAATCTCGAACCATGGCGATCGGTCCGATCGGCGATGATCCGAGGGTTGCGATCGATCCAAGCCCTTATTCTGATCGGTCACAATCGATTTGGACCGATCGCTATTTAACATAATTAATTTTTTAAATACATTGCGACACAAAGGATGCATCATAATTTTTTATATGATAATTATATTATATAAAAATTAATTTTATTTATAATAATTACGACGCAACAAGTGCGTCACTAAATTAAAACATAATTTTCTAATTAATTTTTTGTTTATTGCATCGCTAATGCATCGCTATTTAACATAATTAATTTTTTAAAAATATTGCAACCCACTGTGTTACGTCGCAATTATTTTTCTCATATTTATACTTTATAAAATTTAATTTATTTAAAATAATTGCGATGTAGTTATTACATCGCAAATTAAAAAATAATTTTTCTAATTTTTTGATTTATTGCATCGCTAATGCGTCGCTATTTAATATTTAATTTTTTTTAAAACATTGCGATACACTGAGTTGCGTCGCACTATTTTTTTTAATATTATACTTTATAAAATTTAATTTCATTTAAATTATTTGTGACGTAATTGGTGTGTCACTAAATTAAAAATAATTTTTTTAATTTTTTAGTTATTGCGTTGCTAATGCGTCGCTATTTATATATTTAATTTTTTTAAAAACATTATGATGCACTGATTTGCATCGTAATATTTTTTAATATTTTATTTATAAAATTTAATTTTATTTAAATTATTTGCGATGCAATTGGTGCATCGCTAAATTAAAAATAATTTCTAATTTTCTGATTTATTGCGTCACTAATGCATCGCTATTTAACATATTTAATTCTTTTAAAAATATTACGACGCACTGTGTTGCATCGCATATTTTTTTTCTGATATTTATATTTTATAAAAAATTAATTTAAAAATATTGCGACGCATTATTTGCGTTGCTAAATAAAAAATTAATTTTTTTATTTTCTGGTTAATTGAGTCGCTAATGCATCGCTAAGGCCGTTGCAATATTTTGTTGTCCAGAGGCGTCGCAAAGTGATCGCAATTTAGCGACGCATAATTGCGTCGCTAATTTTGCATCGTTATTTCAGTATTTTCTTGTACTGATCGAGCTATTTTTCCGAGCTTTCAATTGAATCTCCGAACCTCGGTTGGGTCAAGTCCTACTTTATAAAGACTCGGTATGGCCGAGAGCCCCCAGTATGATTAAGAGCCGAACAATCTCCAAAATTTAGTTTGGATTCGGACAGCTTACAAGCCCCGGCCGAACCAAACATTCTCCTAAACTTAGCTCGGATTCAGGCCGCTTACAAGCCCCGGCCGACCTAAGCGATCTCCAAAGCTTCATTCGGATTCGGGCAGCTTACAAGCCCTGGCCGAACCAAACGTTCTCCTAAACTTAGCTCGGATTCAGGCCGCTTACAAGCCCCATCCGACCTAAGCGATCTCCAAAGCTTCGTTCGGATTTGGGCAGCTTACAAGCCCGGCCGAACCAAACGTTCTCCTAAACTTAGCTCAGATTCGAGCCGCTTACAAGCCCCAACCGACCTAAGCGATCTTCAAAGCTTCGTTCGGATTCGAGCAGCTTACAAGCCCCGGCCGAACCAAACGTTCTCCAAAACTTAGCTCGGATTCGGGCCGCTTACAAGCCCCGATCGACCTAAGCGTTCTCCAAAACTTAGCTCGGATTCGGGCCGCTTACAAGCCCCGACCGACCTAAGCGTTCTCCAAAACTTAGCTCGGATTCGAGCGCTTATAAGCCCCGGCCGACCTAAGCTTTCTTCTAAACTTAGCTCGGATTCGGGCCGCTTACAAGCTCCCGCCGACCTAAGCGTTCTCCTAAACTATGTTCGAATTCGGGCAGCTCACAAGCCCCGACCGACCTAGTTGGTCTCCAAAATGCAAAACATTGTTCAATGGGGACAAACATCTTCGGGATGGCAGCGAAAACAAAAGTTGCCAAAAAACCTTCCTTTCTGTTTATCATAAAGAGAACGACAAAGAGGAAAGAAAAGATAAAAATAGCCTTCACAGAGGCTTCACATCTTCTCCGGCAGCCGAGCGGCATTAAATAGGGCATCATTGCGTAGGTTGTCAACTCCAGATCCCTCCGTTCAGATCGTGCCACCTGGAATTACACTCTCTATGCCCAAACCTACGCTTCGAACTAGGGAGTGGGGGGCATGTGTTGAGGGGTAAAAATCGCTATGCGTCAATAATCGTGTACGTAGCTAAGGCTAGCCCTGATTTCTGCTCGCTGCGCGGCACCTGCCAGGGATAAGTTAGTCTCGGTAGGTCGGGGCGCCTTAGTCCCTCACCAAGCCAAGGATTCTTAAGGCGCGGATCTCGTTTCTCGAGCTCTCATCTCTCGGCCCCTCGAGCCAAGCTATCTCATTTCTCGGCCCTCGAGCCGAGCTATCTCGTTTCTCGGCCCCAGCCGAGCTATCGTCTTTCGGCCCCTCGAATCGAGCTATCGTCTCTCGGCCCCTTGAGCTGAGTTATCGTCTATTGTCTCTCGGCTCCGATTGAGCTGTCGTCCCTTGGCTCTAACCGAGCCATCCATCACCCTGCTTCTCTAGCTGGTCCCTTCCTATCACTCGGCCTAGCCCGAGCGATCCTCATACCTCTGCGAAATTCGGCGTGGGAAGCTTAAATCGTTGAGATTTGAAACAGGAATCATATCTGAGAGTGGCCTAGGGCCCTGGGGCCTATGTCCCCACCAAATCTCGAGACATCAACAAGCTCTCCCAGCCGTCGATCCTCTAACTAACCGGATACGAATCCTACCGATCTTATAACAAACAGATTCAGATCTCAACGGTTTTCGGACCCACGACGCTCCCTAACAACCAGGTGATCCTCTATAAATACCACAGCTTCAGACCCCCTTAGGTACGCCATCTCCTATGCGCACACTTGCTCACTGATTCTCTCTCTCTCTGCCTTCGCTTCCGTCATTGCTGCTCTGCTCAGAGCTTTTGGAGGAACTCTTCGGCGAGAGCCTTCTCCTCATTTTTGTTGATTGTCGATCTTCACTGACTTGAGCGTCGAAGGGTCTTCCGCAGAGGATCACCCCCAACGCCTCTTGCGTGAGGACTATCTTGCAGGTCCACCCAGGAGGAAGCCCGTCTCGAAGCCCGATCGCGCTCGAGTCGGAGGACGGATTTCAGTAGCAACACATCTCAATCTTTCCATTGTTTTTGGCACATGGAGAGGAAGTATTGACACAAGACTTCGAATACAACATTTATATATAAAAAAGCATTAAATACATAAGGTTTAGAGAAAATAATCAACACAACACAGAATGCCAACTGACATTTTCTAAAAGAGAATTAAGATTATCTCCTCTTAGCTTCCCTTTAAATGCTTCAACACAGCAAAAGCAAACCCATCAAGAAGATTCAGGTGAAGCAGCCTGATTAATGCAAATCTGAAAATCTTTGAAAAGCCTATCCAAGGCACTACATGTGGTTCCTCCTGCCACAGGATTGAGAATAGCAAGAACTTCTATGAGGATATGATTGACAAGAAGGCTGCTGGTAGCATGATCCCGAAGCTAAATTTGCAGTTCATCTGACATAGCTGAGGAAAGAAAATGAATGGAAGATCCTCCTGATGTATACCCATCCAGCTCCCACATCACCTCCAAACCCTGAAAAAATACTTATGAAAATAATGAATCCATGCATAATAATTTGTGTGAATAGTATAGTGTAGCTACCATGTCAGGAAGATGCTACAGTTTAAACTCGAGGTCTGCTTTGGTGACCTTAACCTTGCTGCTAGATTCCTTCAACAGAAACAAGTATATGACTGAATATAGATAGTTATGCTAGTTATTTCTATTCATTTAATGGTCACTGTGACCAGATACGTTTGAATGTACAAAATTATCAAGAAAGAGAGGGAGATGGGATTGTACCTGGAAAGCACATGGATGACATTCTTTTTTTTTTCGAAGCTAGGAAAGGAAAGAAGGAATGTGCTCCTTTCTGATATCGTTTCTAAATTGGGATTCGTGAAAGCCAGTACAGTCCTCTCCTACAGTGTCTCTCCAGGTTGGGGCATCCTTCAATGGTCAGTGCGTGAAGGCTGGGGAGTCGTTTGAGGCCTTCCGGAAGTGATGACAACCGAGGGCAATGCTGAATATGAAGACGCTGAAGTGCGGTAAGGCCCTGCATACCTTCTGGCAGATATGAAAATTTGTCGCAATGGATAATTTCTAGAGACTGGAGTGCAGCGAACTGTCCCAACTCTTTTGGAAAAGATACCAAGCCAGGAAGCTCATTGATACGCATATTCGTGAGTGCAGTGAGATGGCCCAGATCCATATAAGTCAGTTTTTCGCAAAGTGAAATATCCAATTTGTCAAGGGCAGTGGCATGTTGCAGGGTCAAGGAATGCAGTTTCGGGCAGCTGGCAACTTTGAATGATCTGAGAGATGTAGGCAATTTGGGCAATTTAGCAGACCATCACAATTTTCAATATGCAGTTCTTCCAGGTTTGGTGGGAGTTCTCCAGATCCTGATGACGAGGATGATGATGGCAAAGGTGAGAGGCCAGTCAAATTGTCGCAACGACATATATGCAACTTCTTTAATGAGTTTAAGCCATGGAACTCCTTCTCCGGCCAAGTAACCAGATCATCACAATCATAAATATCCAAATATTGAAGATAAGTAAGGTTCATCCAAAATCCCAATGATTGCTGTGGTGATGAAAACAACCGATCGCAGCTTGTAATCATCAAATAATGCAAGGATGTGCTGAGGACTTTCATCTCCTTCTCCAGCAGCAGAGCCGGATTCTCACGATCCGGATCCTCAAATGCCGTAATATCTAACCTTTCAAGAGATTTAGACCAACTGAAAAGCATTTCTTGCCGAGGGAGAAGAGGCCACTTTGTTCCAGTGATGCTTAAATGGATGCCAATTCTAAGGGAAGATAGTGGCGTTAGACTGCTGGCCAAGCCCAACTGCATCAAGGTTCCTTCCATTTCTAAACTTTTAAGAGATGGTAGCATTGGCATGGTCTTCAACTTTGGACAATGATTGATCTTAAGCTTTGCAAGAAGTGGGAAAACCAGTGTTAACTTGTAGTTTCTTCATCCTCTAACCATGTTTTCAAGCTCTGCATATTATTCAACACCAGTCCTCCAGTGAGGGGAATGCTTGCACTGTACCATTATCTTCCTCACCGTTGATGCTACATATGTGCTTCACCTTATCCATCTTTATTAAGTAGAGAAATTTAAGAGAAGTTAAGTGCCATAAGGGCGGGAGATGTTCGCAACCCGTGCAAAAGCACAGATGGATTTTGGTTAAGTTTTGCAGTAACGGAGAGTTCATCATCCACGTCGGAAAGCTACCACCCCTGTAACCCCGAATTGCCAACTGCTTCAAGCCACCGTGAGGTGAAAGGGCCCCCAACACCTCTGCAGCATTTTCTACTGATGCAACGACTTCGTTACAACCATCACCATCCTCATGTGCTGCAGAATAACTAATGTTGTCCCACTTAGTCATATCCCAGCATAATATTAATGAAGAGAGATCATGTTTGGAACTGAGATCAGCTTCTTTAGCATCTGCTGCATCCCTTACATTCTTTAAGTTATATAACACTAGAGAACCACTAAGATTTAAGCCATTCAACTCACTTATATGCCATCCAGCATCCTTACCTACTATATTTTGTAAGTGTTCGCAAGCTTCTTAGTTGCCCCATACCTGCTGGTAATTCATTCAAACTATCACAATTGTCAATGCAGAGATGCCTTAGGCTCCTCATATTTCTCATGCCATCAGGTAGCTTACATAGATCCGAACAATTGGAGAGTTTTAGAGTCTGCAGACTGAAAAGGTTGCTTGTGTATTCAGGCAATGCTTTAATATAAGTATCAGAGAGGTCGAGATATCTCAGATATTTCATATATCTAATTGCAAGAGGGAGTTGGATAATATAATTATCATGTAGATCCAATGCTCTCAAGAATTTAAGCTTTGATAAATCCCCATGCACTATATTTCTATTTAATAATCCTGATGCCAGGAGAGTGCGAATATTCAGGATCGTATAGATGTTCGATGGAGAATACTTGGGTAGATACAAGTGACGGGTTTTCTTATTTCTATGTTCCAAGCTGTAATGTTCCAGACTGCTAAGGCATTCATTCCCCATGATGGATTGTGCCAGGTCATGCATGAGGTCATGCATCTTGCATGTTGTTTTCCGATTAAGTACATACCGACCATACTCACGTTCCTTGATATCCCGAAAAAAGGATCTCCAAACCAGCTCATTAAAAATCTCATTACCTTTGTCCTGCAACTCCTTTCCTTCATCAGACGGAATAAATCCATTAGCCATCCATAGCTGAATCAACATTTCTTTTTCCATCACATGATCCTTTGGAAATATGGCACAAAAAACAAAACATTGTTTTAAATAGGAAGGCAAATCATAATAACTCAACATTAAAACTGGTAAAATCCCAGCCCATGAATTCCAGATCTCACTATTTTTCACGGACAACCATTCTTCTTCTTGGCTCTTAGAATGCATCAAAGCCCCCAGTGCATTCAGAGCTATAGGCAACCCACAACATTGCTTGACAATAACCTTACCAATGCTTACTAGATTTTGAGGCTCTTCTTCTATATCTTTAAATGCTCTCTTCTTAAACAGTGTCCAAGAATCGTTCTCGTTCAAAAGATGTAGGTAATAAGGGGAGAGTGTGCCCATTATGGATGCTACCTTCTCACTTCTTGTGGTCACAATAATCTTACTCCCTCCTTTACCTGTTTCTAGCAATGTTTTCAATCCATCCCACTTTTCCCAATCGTCAATCCAGACATCATCTAATACAAGGAAAATACCTTTTTCCACTTATAACTTCCCGAAGGCGGTGCTGTAACAACTCCATGGTTGATTCCTTGCACTCTTGCTTTCTAGCTGAAGTGATTATTGCTTTGGTAAGTTTCACAACCTCAAACTCATCTGACACACAGACCCATATGAGCGGCTGGAAATGCTTCTCCACCCTCTCGTCTTTATAAATCAATTGGGCCAGTGTGGTCTTGCCCAGGCCACCCATGCCAACTATGGGAAGGACTGCAACATTCTGGTGGTTATTATCATGATCAAGCAGCAATTTCACTAGTTTTTCTTTATCTTCCTCTCTACCGATGACAGCTGACTCATCAACGTAGGAGAAGGTTGGTGGCCTATCTCTGTTTTGTGGTTGTACTATTGTGACCGTGAAATGAAATTTGTCTCCCTCGGTTATGATTTTATTTATTTTTTCAATAATATTATTTAACTTTTGCCCGATCTGAAAACGAAACCAAACTGAATGAGGAAAAGAGAAGAAGCTGCGAACCTTTTTCATCATATAAGCCTGATTCCCTGCCTTCAGCCGCATTACTTCCCAATTGAAGTCATCCAGAATGTCGTCTGCTTGGTAGGCTGTCTCCTTCAGTACTTCCAACCAGAGCTTCACAGGATTCTCACCTTGCCGCTCCTCTGCGTTGCCAATTCTGGATTGGATCCACAACAGGTTTCTTTCAAGCTCTTCTAGCTTCTCAGGAATCCCCCACATCACTCCAAACTGTCGGAGAACATGGTTGGTTGCCTTCCTTGTCAGCACCGGTAGCAGAGCGGAGACGAATACTTCCGCCATGCCCTTTGGTGCAGTAGAGTGTCTCTCCGGTTGATTTGGGAAGAAGATTTGATTGACCGCAAAGAAAGTGGCTCAGTGGAGGTGCTCTCGGCCCGTTTTTTTACTAGATCTGTGGTTGCTCTCAACAGTGGTCCTTTCCTGGTTTCAGCCGACCACCCATTTGTCTAATGGAGATATGCGCGTGACGGGTCTCATACGGTGCCCATAGCGTTCAAGCAATACTATTTTTTCTTTCACAACTTGCATCAGTCATTGTGCCAATTAATGAACGGTTGAAATTATCAGTCAAAGGTAATAACCACAAACCATCAAAACATGCATGTTAAATAATGGTCAGTGATCCATAGTTTCTTTTGGCTGGACCTGCATGCATGTTTTATCAACAAAACACCTTCTATGTGATGCTTTTGAATAGAAATTGTGATTAATTATGCCTGTGGAATATCATGGAGCGTTCACACCGCACCATTTTCTTTCACAAAATTATGTCTATGCTCATGGAATATCCTGCAGCGTTCCCACTGCGTTATTTTCTTACACAACCTATCGATTCATTTATATTAGATCAGATCAACTCTCTCTCTCTCTCTCTCCCTTAATTGGCTTATCGTTGCCTGTCATTTTTTTTTAAATATTGATTGATCATCAAGCAAGCGCTGAATTTTTTTTCTTTTTAACTTTTTTTTTTAATTATTAATCTGTTTGATGCCTGTCATTTTTCTTTTTTTTTTCTCTCTATCAATTTTTTTTTTTTTGAAAGTTCGTTGATCACAAAGAAACGGGTCGATTCCTTTTTTTTTTCTTTTTTTAAAAAACTAATTCAAAGTCTGTCATTTTCCTATCTTTTCTTTGTTTAGTGCATTATTCGTTGCTTTTAGAAACTTCAAGGGAGGTTACGTTTGCAAAAGAAAAAAATCCTGGATATTTTTAAAATGTATGGGGCCTCTTCCTCCGCATTGCCCATTTGATTTTGGGAGCACCATCCCAACCATGTACTTTATCCAGATCCATCTTACTCTACAATAAGTGAGAAAGAGGGATCGCTAAACTTATCGCAAGGTTATCATTAATTAATTTCTGACAACAAATTTAGCAACATCAGGCATCGCTAATGCTAATTTAATTCGATAATCATTTCGTCACGTATTTTTGTTACTGTGCGTTACTATTTCATTGCTAATTTGCAATGCTTTTTTGCATGTCGCTATTTTGCTTCACTAAATGATAAATTCTTAAGGTGATAGGTTAATAAAATTTGCTTCATTTTTTTCATAATCATATATAGATCCTTTTTTAATAATAATTAATTAATTTATCAAAGTTTTATAAAACATCCAATAGTTTTTATCAAATAAATGTGGCACATTATTTTTATCTCTAATGTTCAATGCCAGACTGTCAGTACCAATAATATTAAGGTTATATACACAGTTACTTTTAATTTATCAACGCGATCCCTGCAAAATTGAAATAAGTGGAACAAAAAATTCTCAAGTAAAATGGACAAAGAATAATTAAGAACCCTATAATATCAGGCACGTATCAAATTCTAGTTCTATGAATACGGCCTCTCATCATTAATAACAAAATTGTTAGGCTAACCTAAAAATGGGAGGAAGCATATGTTGCACTAGTATTTGCATCTTTGGATAGGATGAACATGTTGTTGTCGACATAAACATTGCCATCTCTTTTTCTAAATAGATAAAATCATTGTAAATGCTTCTTCTAAAGAGTAGTCGAATATATTTTTATTTTTTTTCTTTTTTTTTATGGATGTGGACTTGATGTGTGGAATACGTTTTTTTTTTTTTAATTTATCTTTTCTTTTTTTTCTTTATTATTTTTTGGATGTGTATTTGATGTGTGAAATACGTTTTTTTTTTTTTCAACCTAACTTTTTTCTTTCTTTATTATTTTAGGAATATGGACTTGATGTGGAAATATATTTCTTTTTTTAATTTATTTTTTCATTATTTTTATCAATGTGAACTTGACGTGCGAAATATATATATTTCTATAAAATTTCAACCTGATCTAATATCTGTCGTTGCCTTTTCTTTTCTTTGTTCATTATTTTTATGAGTGTAAACATAAAGTGTGGTGCATGTTTTTTTCTCTCTTTTTTTTCTTTCAAGTTGATTTAATGCCTGTCATTATCTTTTCTTTTCTTCCTTCATTATTTTTATGAACGTGAATTGGTAAGTACCTTAACGTAAAGCCTACGACTTCTTGAATTTTCTTCCTCCAGTCTCTCCCTCTCCCTCTCTCTCTCTTTTAATCACCAAGAAAGTGCCTATTATTTTCTTTTCCTTTTCTTTCTTTATCGTTGATTAATCACAAGAAAAAATGAGCCATGGAATAATCTTGATTCATTTCCTTTGATTTGATACCTATCATTTTCTTTCCTTTTCTTTGTTTATTATATTTTGAACGTTACTCCAAACTTTTTTCTATTTTTTACTTCTCTTCTCTATTTTTTTTATTTGCTTTACTTTCTTTATTATTTCTATAATTATTGATCGATCATAGAGATCAAGCGCCTCATGTGCAAGTCTCGTCTCCTTGCTTTTTTTTTTTTTTCTTTATTCATTATTTTAAAAAAACTTATACGCAGATGTGTAAAAAGTCTCATCTGTTGCCGTGGCCCATGCCGGATGGGTTTTTTTTCTTTTATTTTTTTTTTATTTATTATTTCCAATGTAGCATTGTTTGTGCATCGTTTGGAAATACGCACGACGTCTAGTCTGCTAGTCCGACATGGCCCTCGGCCCATTGCATAAGGGCTTGTGCCTAGCCGTATTAGCCCACGGGCTAGCCTATAATCTATCTTTTTTTGATTTTTTTTAAAAAATTAAAATAATTGTCCAAAAAAATAGTAAATTTTGCTCCAAAAGATAATGAAAAACATAACCTTTTTATTGGTGAACTATATATATACAAAATTACAAATAATGAAATAGAATCAATTGATATTTTATTTGAAAATCATTCACATGATTGCGAAATTATTCTTGAAAAATATAATTTACAAATTCCTATTAATTAAAAAAAATTTTAAAAAAATATAATTATAATTAATTCGAATAAAATTATTATGTATTCATCAAGACTTATAATTTAATAAAATTATTCTTTATTCTTGAAGGGATGAGATGTATAATTTGAATCAAATTATTTTTTACTTTTAAACTGTTTTTTTTTTTTTTTTTTTTTTTTTTTCATCTTCTAACTTATGCGATCTTTCTTTAGTATTAGGTCAATCTTTTAAATACATGGACATTCCTAACGCTTCATATGCCATTCAGCTCTAATGCTAGCTACTATAAATATTAATTAAAGATGTTAGAAGAACGCATATCATAACAGCAAATATAGAATAATTATTTTTATGTACTTTTATAGGACTAAAATATCAGTACCAGTTAGTGGCAAGTGCTAATTGGGCAACATTAAAAGACGCTATGAGATCCATCAGGTATCGAAGAAAAGGAACGCAAGCATCTAAAACAGTGTCACGCGGGCATCAAATGCTGAAAGAGGGTTCTGGATAGCCATCTATGGCTGGACCTTTGGTTATCAGCAGGTTGAAGCCACGTCATGTTTGAATCATCTAATCTTGTCTAAAGAACCAAAATAAGACCTCTAATATATCTGAGCAGTTTGATACAAGAATGAGATATGCTTCACACATGGAAAAAGTTGCCAAAAGTCTTAAAATAAAGCCATCCATGTAATAATACGCACAAGCAATAGGTTGTAGTTATTGCCTGATTCAAATGTGGCAGTGTACCTGGTAGGAGCCAATCTATACTGTAATAAATCATTCCCTCCTCAAAGCTTTGGTATAATAAAATGTTGTAGTATTAAAACAAAAGATCAGTTTCGTTCAAGATTTTAAATATCATGGAACAGAAACATTCCTTTTTTTGATAAAAACATGACACCTTGCATTCTAACACTTGTGGCTGCTAATATTCCACCCTGCTCTAGTCTCTTTCTCCACCTATCTCAACCTGATCACACTTGAGGCAGTAGGACACTTCACCATCCCATTGGTATTTAAAACCTCAGTTTTTATCAACTCACTAAAAAAAATGCCACTCTTAGACAAAAGCTGCTTGTTTGATAACTTGGGTCATTGCACAAAATAAAATGGCTATACCACAATAAATCCATTTATTTCATTAGTAGATAGATATAAGCAGCTTATGATGAAGGCTTCAGACCATAACACTCAGTTCATACCAACTTCTTGTGTGAAAAGCTTAATTTGCCTAACAAGACTCTGGCTACCTAGCCGTGCAGATGTGCTTCACCTTATCNAAATCCATTTATTTCATTAGTAGATAGATATAAGCAAGTTATGAAGGCATCAGACCATAACCCTCAATTCATACCAACTTCTTGTGTCAAAAGCTTAATTTGCCTAACAAGACTCTGGCTATGGCTGTTTTAACTTTAGATAAGACCTTTGGAGGGACAAAAAAAAACAGAAAAAGAAAGTTATTGCACAACTAAAAAAAGTGCAAGCAAGATAACTTTGCCTTCTTTTGCACATGGAATGCAATGTTGTCTGGTGTAGTGCTACCAAGATAAGGGTTCGATGATAGATGCTTTACCACTGCATCAATATGATTGTTGACAATAAAAGGTAAAAGCTCAGAGTTTTTTCAGCAAAATTGATTTCATTGCTGTTCATCGAGGAGTAAACCCCAACATGCAATACGTAGAATAAGTGCAACCAAAAAATTATGAAAATGGTAATAGAGGTTAATCTAAACCTTCAATTGAATCAGGAGACAGAATGCACGTTATGATGACGTCAGACTATTGAAAAGCTTTTAACAAAACTAAGACATAAATAATATATAGCTATCAAAAATATAATGATTGCTCCTATTTGATATTAGCTAGTTATCTAATTAATATTTCCCTGGATGAGGTATGGACCATGCATATCTAATTAATATTTCCCTGGATGAGGCATCGTTACATTTTGTAGACTAAAAGCATATTTTTCTATTACTTTTCTTATTTTGTCACACTATTAATTTCATCAATAACAAAGAATGAAAGGAATAAAACCAGCAGCTGATTAATTTTGTTGAAAGATGAGTAAAACTTGGAGAAACATACGCCTTTCGCCCCCCACTTGTCGGTAGCTGCAGCAACTTTAGATTCCGATCCATGGCCAGTATTCCTGTGATAATAAACAAATGATTCTTTTGTGGGAAAAGGGAGCTTGCAAAAGTATTCTTTTCATCTGAAAAGAGGAAGCGTTGCTTTCTAAAATCAAAATATATTTCAACACTATTCCCTGTTGAAGATGCCGAGGATCAAGCCACCTGTACAAGTGAGAAACTATTCTTTAAGAATCTTCTCATGATTGAGATTAAAAATAATACATTCAATATCCCGGAAAATGCAGCTCCAATATTTTACGCAGAAAACACAAATAAAACTCCTTAATTTAAATGCAATTCTGCAGATTTAGTTACAGCTACCCACGTAACCATAAAAAGCTTTGCAAGTGGATGAATTTGGTGGACCACACACGAGTTTACAATCCAGTTCCCCTGGTGAGAATGCAATCCGTATCCAAATTATTTGGGCTTGGATATCTAGATCCTTCCCCAATCATTCAATATAGGACTGAGTGTAAGCATATGAAAATAGGAATATTAAATGATTGAAAACCTAAAGGATAGACGAAAAAGTTGGTGAGAAATCAAATAGAAGTGTTCATGCACCAACATAACGTACAAGATAATTATAAAAACACTGCATAACAATTTCTCAAGATTTTAGTTGCCGGCATCTTTGTTAGGATGGTAAGATCCATGATCTTTAGATCTGGATCGGTTTTAACTGTAAGATCTAGACCTGGACTGTAACATTCAAACTTTGAATTATATGATCTTCTTTCAATCATAAAATCCCAATATGGCATGTTATTCATATTTGATGAGGGGTAAAATTGTCATTGCATTAATGACCACACACATCGACAATTGGGTCAAATCCAATCTCGAAGTCCTGCCAGGCAGCTGTCACATCCATCAGCGAAGCCCTTCAGTGGCGTCGGAGCCTCGGTGACCCGAGCTGTCCTCATACCTCGATGACCCGAGCTATCCTAGTACCTCGGTAACCCGAGCCACCTACACTTCGGCAACCCGAGCCGTCTATACCTCGGTAACCCGAGCCGTCTATACCTCGGCAACCCGAGCCGTCCCCATACTTCTACAGACCGAGCCATTCTGTACTTCGGAGAATCGAGTTGCCCCTTTGCCTGGCCGGACCGAGGCACTCGAATACCTCTGCGGAATTCAGCGCGGGAGAATTCAAATCCACTATAACTGAATGAGATTCCAAACGAGGAATCATACCCAGGAGTGGCCTAGGACCCACAGGAGTGGCCTAGAACCTACGTAATCGCTGAATCTCAAGGCATCAACCAGCTCTCCCAGCCGTCGATCCTCTAACTGACAAGATACAGATCCTACTGACTTCATAACAAACTTGATTCGAATCCGTTTTGAATCATAACGACTTTCGGACCTCCCTCACGATGCGCCCAAGAAATCAGGGGATCCCCTATAAATATCGCTGCCCTCCAACCTCTCAGGTATGCTTGAATACTCACTCATTTTACTCATTGTCATACTGAGAACAGCTCCATCTGAGCTCGGAGCTCTCGAGAGAACACCCATTAGGGAAGCTCTTCTGTGAGAGTCTTCTCCTCACATCTGCTTGCTACGAATCTCCACTGACTTGGGCATCGGAGGGTCCTCCGCAGAGGGCAACCCCCACAGCACCCTCTGTGCATGGACTGTCTTGCAGGTTCTACCCGGGGCAACGAGATCGACGTTCGGATCAGGAGCCAGAAGCACACCCGAGTCGAAGAACGGATTTCCGCAGCAACAGATTGGCGCTAGAGGAAGGGCCCTCAAGTCCCATAAACTTGTGATCCAGGAGACAAGACTCAAAAAATCAGAAGAAGCATCTTCTAATGGCCAATTGGAAAAGAGCTACATCCGAGGCTCAAGATCAAGCCGCCTCCCAAAGGCCTGATCCAATCAGCGGTGTGGCACCTCCGCCACCACCACCAACTAAAACTCCTTCGCCGTCGGCAACGGTGGTAACCTGGACCAGTTCGCCACTCTGGTCCAGCAGGTTCAAGCATTGACCCAGTTAGTTCAGGGGCTCTAGACAATCCCTGGTCCTGCCATCCCTGCTCCTCAGCTTCATGAAGAGGTTGCTGCCCCTGCTCCACCGGCGATCTCTTCTTCCAATCTGCCGGAGGCAGCGGATTATCATCACCAGCCCGCAAAAGCGAAGCCGGCACCATAGCGAGTTGGAGGGAAGAGCCCGCTCAGATCTAGGCGGGTTCATTCCCCCTCCCCTGTGTCTTCCCAGGACTCGACACCGCCACCGTCTTTCCATCGCCCGATCCCTCCTACCACTCTGGATGAAGGAATCAGGCAGCAGATGCAGGAGATGTGTCGAGAATGGCGTTAGGAGTTAGATGCCGTCAGACAAGCCCCTCCATCCCAGCCGAAAGCGAAGCAAGGCATCCCCTTCTCCGAGAGGATCATGAGGGAAGTGATCCCCCTCATGTTAAGCTCCTCACCATCGAGCCGTACCATGGATCCACCGATCCCGACAACCACCTGAGCAGCTTCAGATCCATCATGATGTTTCACGAAGCATCAGATGCAATCCTGTGTCGAGCCTCCCCTCCACTCTAAGGGGATCCGTCCGAACCTGGTTCAATAGCCTGAAGCCAGGTTCCATTGATTCTTTTGATGAACTGAGCTATTTGCTCATCAGCCATCTTGTCAGCAGCCGTCGCCAGCGATGGAGATCCGATACCCTCTCGAGGTCAAGCAGAGAGAGGGGGAATCGCTGAAAAATTATCTAGGCCGCTTCAACACAGCCCTCCTAGAGGTCGACCATCTCAACCACGAGGTAGCCATGTCTGCCTGGCTGGAGGGGTATCAAAGAAAGAGACTTCTACCTGGCTCTGGAAGTTAATTACTCGAAGAGCCTTTCAGACATGATGTCCCTGGCGGATAAATATGCCAGGGTTGAAGAATCAAGGAGTCAGCTCGGTTAAGCAGCTGAAGAAGGAGGCAAAGGGCTTGGACAAGCAATGAGCCCACCGACGCTAGCCCCATCGCCACCATAGAGCTCCTCCGCCTGCCGCCTCAAGACCAAACCCGGAGTCCAGCTCGAAGGTTTGACCGCTACACTCCCTTCACTGCACCAAGAGCGCAAATCCTGATGGAGATCGAGCGGTAAATTCCTCGGCCTCCTCCTCTCCGAGGTAATGCGACTCGGAGGGACCCAATCAAGTACTGCCGCTTCCATCGAGATTATGGGCATGATATCGAGGACTGTTGGTAGCTCAAGAATGAGATCGAGCGATTGATCCGGCGGGCAGACTGGACCGGTTCAGAGGGCCCCCTGAGCCAAACTATGAGGAGAATCGCCAAGCCGAGCCTCGCCAGCTTCCTCCACCAAATCCCCGGTCATCGGCAATGTTAATGTGATAACGGCGACCGATTCCCCATCCTCTTGGCCAGGCGAGAAAGAAAACCCGCCAAAGAAAGCTTGAGTCGATGAGCTCACTTTCTCTGATGAAGACCTTGGGGAGGTACAGTATCCCCATGATGATGCTTTGGTTGTATCCTTGAATATGAACAATTATGGTGTATACCGTATCTTGATTGATAGTGGAAGCTTCGTTAATGTTCTGTACTTTGATGCCTTTGTGAGATTAAAATTTCGAGCAGAAAGCCTCCGACCGTGGAGTCCACCCTAGCAGGCTTCACAGGTGACTCCATAATCCCTGAGGGAGTTGTCACTCTATCAGTCCAAGCCGGCACCAGGCCCCATGTGGCTACCGTGCTCATGGATTTTCTCGTGACCAAGCTCGGTCTCCTTACAACGCCATCCTCGGTAGGCCGGGCAAATATCTCTCAAGGCCATCATTTCCATTCCCCATCTCTCCATGAAGTTCACCACCGAATGGGGAGTGGGGGTTGTTCGAGGAAGTCAAATCATAGCTCGGCATTGCTTTGTCGCCGACCTTCAGTCCAGAAAGCCCGAGGTGAATGGGCTGGACGCTCGAAAAGATTTCATCGAGTAACGAGGAGAGCCAACCGAAGAACTGGAGGAGTACACTCGACGAAACCTGGCCCAACCGAACCATAAAGGTCGGTCAGCTAGAAGGAAAGCTTCGGCAAGAATTGATTGAATTCCTTCGGAGGAATGCTGATGTCTTCGCCTGGTCCTGTCGGATATGCTCGAAATCAGCCCAGACGTCCTGGTCCACCGCCTCAGCGTGGACGAGACATTCAGGACCTATTAAGCAGAAGAAAAGGAGCTTCGCCCCGAGCGCCAAAAAGCCATCGAAGAAGAAGTGGACAAACTCATCAAAGCCAAAGTTCCCGACTGGCTCGTGGTCATGAAAAAGTCGAATGGCAAATGGAGGATCTGCATCGACTTCACCGACCTCAACAAGGCCTGCCCAAAAGATAGCTTCCCTCTTCCGCGGATCGACCAACTCATGGATTCAACCTTCGGGCCATCAAATGCTAACTTTTATGGTTGCCTATTCAGGCTACAACCAGATCCGAATGGAGGCCCAGAAGATGAGAGAAAACCGCCTTCAGCCCTCACCGCTTCATTGCTCGAGGTATTTCAAACTTTGGCTAGTCCGAAGTTACCTCGGCCCTCTTAGTGTTCTGAAAATGTTCAGGTCAGCCTACTCAAGGATGCTGAAACGAGGTATACTCAAGTCGAGAAGATGGTCCTAGCCCTGGTGACGTCGGTCCAAAAGCTGCGGCCATATTTTCAAGCGCATACTGTCACCGTCCTGACTGACCAACCCATCAAGGTGATTATCCATCGCCTAGAAGCATCAGGGAGAATGACCAAATGGGCTGTCGAGCTTAGCGAGCACGACATCCAGTATCAGCCTCGTCCAGCCATCAAAGCCCAGGTTTTGGCAGATTTCCTCCTCGAGTGCACCATACCCGAAGATGGCTCTGCTTCGGATACCCCCGGACAACCAAAGCCCAGCACCCCATGGTTGCTTCACGCCGATGGATCCTCCAGCGCGGGCAGTTCTGGCGCCGGCCTGGTCCTCACCAGTCCAGAGGGTGCAACTTTTGAGTACGACATTCGTTTCTCCTTCTCGGCCTCAAACAATGAAGCAGAGTATGAAGCCTTGCTTGCCAGACTCCGAATCGCCCACGAGCTTAAGGTCAAAAAACTAATTGCCTACACCGACTTCTAGTTGGTGGCTGGCCAGGTGCAGGAAGAATTCGAGGCTCGAGATCCGAGTATGATTCGGTATCTCCAAAAGGTGCGCGACTTATCCTCCTATTTTGATGAATTTAAAATTATCCAGATCCCAAGGACTGAAAACGAGTGCGCCGACCTTCTATCCCGCTTGGCGACTACAGAGTCAATGGATCTTGAGCGAAAATTCCACTTGGATGTCCTGAAGAAGCCCAGCATCGTCGATGCTGATCAGATGATGCAGGTCGACACCGAACCATCCTGGATGGACCCCCTGCACAAGTATCTTAAAGAAGGGCTGCTGCCCACTGATAGAAAAGAAGCAAAGAAGCTGAAAATGCAATCATCTCATTATGTTCTGATTGATGACCGGCTATATAAGCGGTCCTTCTCTATACCGCTGCTCAAATGCCTCCAACCAACAGAGGCCGATTATGCTCTTTGGGAGGTCCATGAAGGCATCTGTGGCAATCATCTCGGCGGTCGGGCCCTGTACCACAAAGTGTTGCGTCAAGGGTATTATTGGCCGACAATGCAAAAGGATGCCGATGACCTCGTCTGAGCCTGTGATTCGTGCCAAAGGCACTCAAATGTCCAGAGGCTTCCCTCAATGCACCTGACTTCCATATCATCTCCCTGGCCCTTTCTCCTTCGCAACGGGGCAAAGGAAGTTCTTATTTGTTGCAATTGATTATTTCACTAAGTGGGTTGAAGCCGAAGCAGTCGCCCAGATAACCGAAGCTCATGCTAAAGACTTCGTGTGGAGGTCCATCATCTGCTGCTTCGGCCTTCCCCACACTATCATCACCGACAATGAGAAACAGTTCGACAACCCTAAGTTCGAGAGTTCTGCGAGGATCATGGCATTCTCCATCGCCTGACATCGGTCGGACATCCTCAAGCTAATGGAAAAGCCAAGGTAACCAACCAAACTCTCCTGCAGGGAATTAAAGCTCGACTCAACCGGGCGCGAGGCAGATGGGCCGAGGAACTCCACCATGTATTGTGGGCGTACCAAACCACTGAAAGGGTACCCACGGGGCAAACCCCATTCAAGATGGCTTTTGGCATAGAAGCTGTCATTCCTGTGGAGGTCGGACTCCCCTCCCCTCGTATGGAAGGTTACTCGGACGAATCCAATGATGAGCAACTCCGAACTAATCTTGACTTAATAGAAGAAGTCAGGGAGAAGGCCCGAATCCAAATGGCCGCCTACCAGCAAAGAGTAGCCCGCTATCACTCCACCAGAGTCTGAGGAAAATTTTTCCTTTCCGGCAATCTGGTGCTTCGAAAGGCATCCATCTCGAAGCCACTGGAGAAAGGAAAATTGTCCCCGAATTGGGAAGGTCCCTACCAAGTGACGGAAGTAATCAGACCCGGCACCTACAAACTCCAAGATTTGGATGGAAAATCTATTCTTCGGACATGGAACTCGGATAATCTCTGCGCATATCATCAGTAAAAGTATGCTCTTACTAAACTCACTCTGTTCATTGAATTAAATTTAATTCTCAAAGGCTCGCAAAATTTTTATAACTCTCCTTGAAAGCTGCAATGAGAAGCAGGTCTTGCTATAAATTAAATCCTTGCCGGGCCAAGCGATCTCCGTACCTTGGCTGTGCTAAGTAAAATATAATCTTGAAGCCTCGGCCAAGCCGAGTGATGGTCTCCGTACCTTGGCAACGCCAAGTAAAATATAATCTTTTTTAAATCCTCAGCGGGCCGAGCGATCTTCGTACCTTGGCTGCACCAAGTAAAATATAATCTTGAAGCCTCGGCTAAGCCAAGTGATGGTCTCCGTACTTTGGCCGCACCAAGTAAAATATAATCTTTTTTAAATCCTCGGCCGGGCCGAGCGATCTCCGTACCTTGGCCGCGCCAGGTAAAATATAATCTTGAAGCCTCGGCCAAGCCAAGTGACGGTCTCTGTACCTTGGCCGCCAAGTAAAATATAATTTTTTTAAATCCTCAGCCGAACCAAGCGATCTCGTACCTTGGCCGCCAAGTAAAATATAATATTGAAGCCTCGGCCAAGCCGAGTGACGGTCTTCGTACCTTGGCGCACCAAGTAAAATATAATCTTTTTAAATCCTTGGCCGGGCCGAGTGATCTCCGTACCTTGGCCGCGCCAAGTAAAATATAATCTTGAAGCCTCGGCCAAGCCGAGTGATGGTCTCCGTACCTTGGGCGTCAAGTAAAATATAATCTTTTTAAATCCTTGGCTAGGCCGAGCGATCTTTGTACCTTGGCCGCGCCAAGTAAAATATAATCTTCAAGCCTCGGCCAAGTCGAGTGATGGTCTTCGTACCTTGGCCGCGCTAAGTAAAATATAATCTTTTTAAAATCCTCGGCCGGGCCGAGCGATTTCCGTACCTTGGCCGCGCCAAGTAAAATATAATCTTGAAGCCTCGGCCAAACCGAGTGATATATTTCTGAATAATCTCCGAAGCCTCGGCCAAACGAGTGATATATTTCTGAATAATCTCCGAAGCCTCGGCCAAACCAAGTGATATATTTCTGAATAATCTCCGAAGCCTCGGCCAAACCGAGTGATATATTTCTGAATAATCTTCGAAGCCTCGGCCAAATCGAGTGATGTATTTCTGAATATCGTCTAAAGCTTCGGCCTAGTCAAGTAATTTCTCAAATACCCTGGCGCGACTAAAGCGTCCTATCATGCTTCGGCAAGGTAAGTAACATTCCTCCACTTACCGGCAAGATTATACAAGTTCTTTCATCCCTTCGAGTAGGATCATGTATGCATCATAAGTTCACAAGGCCGTCCAGGCCTTCCTCTAACCTAAACAGAGGTGAACACTTCCTCCGCAGAGGACTAAATATCGTGATTAACAAAAGAAAAATGGAAAAAGCACCGCTGGACTTATGCTGCGGTAGCGCAATATGAGTAAGACAACTCTCAGCGCAATCATACTGAAAAAAGAAACAAGTAGTCGAAGAAAAAAGAGTAAGAACTTTCTTTATTAATGAAAAGTTACAACCTCCTGAGAGACATTAAAAGTGTCATAGCATAGGGAATAAAGATAAATAAAATAAAATGCTCGGCTGAGCAGCTTTGGTCAATAACGATGTTTCTACATCCGACCCTAGAAATCAGAAAAACTAATCGACTCCATCGGGCCACTGGTTAATGCCAAAGAACAAAGTTGACCATCCGCGGATCCCTCGGATAGATGAACTTAGGGATCCAAACTAGGATAAAGACCCGCGGATGCCGATTCTGAGGATGCCTCCTCCCCTAAGTGGGATGCTGGGCTGCTAGCCACTGCCCCACAACATAGACAAGGGACCAGCAGACCAACACCACTCTCCTCCTTCCTCACATGGAAAAAGATTCCTTAGGAGGATGAACTGAGAAATCCAAACTGAGAAAGGAGGTCAGTCCCATGTCTTCCATGGGGAATACGTATGCTTTGCGTTTCCCGTGGTCCCCATGGCAAGTGACAAAGGCCATACAGGAAGCGCATACGTGCGCTCCCCATATGACTTCTGTGGGCGTCCCGTGCGCTCTCCATATGACCTCCAAGATTCCTCCCTTGAGGACTACTTGCTCTTCAGCAGCTTCTCCATCACACCAGCTATCTGGGACGAACCAGCTTTCAAAAGGAAAGCTCGATCTCTTCGCTCTCAATGAAATAGGTACCATGAAAGCCCTTACAACTCACAAAAAGGGAAGATCTTGGGAGATAGCCTAACACGGTCCGCTCTCCCATTTTATAGGCAAGCAAACCAGGAGCAACCATTAAAGAAGGGAGCCCCAGAATTTGAAATGCCCCGGCCGCGCTGCCACATGGTAGATCAAAAGAAAAGGGCACTTTCCAAAGCGCGCCGGACGCACCTCCCAGGCCATGATGGAAGATGAAGATTTCCTTTAGATCTCGAATCAAGAGCCTTAAATACAAGAAACCGACCGCAGGTCCTTAAGATATAGGCAGGCCTGGGCAATCCCCTTTCAAAAATGACGTCGTCCAATGGCGATCGAGTGCTTATCGTGTACGTTAAAGAGACCCGTGTTGAAAAAGAACAACAAGATAAATGCCTTAAGCGGAAACGAAGCGTTCTTCGGCAAAGCCGTTTTATATGCCTCGGCAAAAAATGTACCAACTTTTTGCTTCGGACAAACCGAACTATCTAACCTCGGCCCCAGCTGAGGTATTTGCGCCGTCTTCGGTTATTTCACGTCGAACCATTTTATGCCTCGGTAAACCAAGTTAGCTTGCGCACCTAACCTCGGCCCCAACCGAGGCAAAGTCGGAGTTACGTTCCACGGCAAAACCGAACAATTTTATGCATCAGTAAAACCAGTTAATCTAGCTTCGATTGAGCAGAATCTTCAATTCGGAACCCCTAAGGGGCTATCCAACCTTAAAGCACGTTTCGTTTACAATTCGTTTACCATCGAAGGAACTCCCAGCAAAAAGGTTGTTCGAAAAGACAATGACCAAAGCGATAAGACAAAGCAAAAAGAGATTAAAAGATTCATTCATTGAATTTTGATCGGATTACAAGTTGAAAAAGCAAAAAAATACATGAGCAACCCTTAAGAATCAGGGTTCGGGTCGGTCCCAGGAACCTCCCTGGTAACATCCGAAAGACTTGACTCGCTTCACCCACTTCAAATGTTGTTGGAAGAGAGATCTCGAGTTCCTCGGCAGTAGGCTGAGGGCATTCTTCAGGAGCCATGGTCTCATTGGGACCCAGGATAGCGTCAAGGTCAACGTCGGAGATGTCCTCATATTCGCTTCTTCGGCCCCCGGGGTACGGGTATCATAACGTTCGGCCTCCAGAAAAGATAAATCTAACTCGGGGTACACTCAGAAAATCTTCGCTCGAGTTTCCTCTTCGCCGAACCGGAATGCATCGGCGCAAGCCTCTTTACGCTCCTCAGAAAATAGAACAGAACTTTTGTACTCCTCCACAGCCGAGGTAATTCGATCGCTAGCTTCAGCTAGCTGGCCCCCAAGTTCGAGATTCATTTGGTGACTCGCGGCCAGCTCCGCCCGTAGAGCCTTAAATTGCTCCTGCGCCTCGAGCTCGATTTTGCCTATCTGCAAACATCATGTCGTTTGAGGCCATAAACAAAAGAAAAGTGTCGGAAACAAGACGACACTATACCTGTTCCTCCCGCCGAGCCTTCAATTTGGCTGCTTTATTCTGTTGGAGACCCTCCTTGAGGTCATCAATCCGGGACTGTCTGTCCCTGATTTCTTGCCAAGATTGACCGAGATCAGCGGTGAGCTTGGCGATCTGACCATGCTGCCATTTCAATTGATCTTCCCTGTCGGCGAGTCTTTTATTTAGGCCGGCGAGCTGATCCTGCTGTCGCCGGTACCTGCGTTCCTCCTCGTCGAGCTTCTTGACCCAATTATCTTTTTCCTCAGCATGACTGCTCTTCAGCTGACCCCACCTCTTGTCAAAGTGCCGGAAACAAGAAGACACTATACCTCTTCCTCCGCCGAGCCATTTTTTCGCTCAGCTCATGGACCTTTTCCAGGGCCTTCAATTTGGCCGCTTTATTTTGTTGGAGACCCTCCTTGAGGTCGTCAATCCGAGACTGTCTGTCCCTGATTTCTTGCCAAGATTGATCGAGATCAGTGGTGAGCTTGGTGATCTGACCATGCTACCATTTCAATTGATCTTCCCTGTCGGCGAGTCTTTTATTTAGGCCAGCGAGCTGATCCTACTGTCGCCGGTATTTGCGTTCCTCCTCGTCGAGCTTCTTGACCCAATTATCCTTTTCCTTGGCATGACTGCTCTTCAGCTGACCCCACCTCTTGTCAAAGTGCCGCTGCAAGGCATTGATTTCGTCGGCATGCTTAGCCTTGATTTGGGATAACTCCAAGTAAGCCTTGTCCGACTGTTTACGAAAACCCTGGAGCTCTCTGACTTGAGCCTCGAGCCGAGAGGCCCTCTCGGCGATAATTCGGTAGGACTTGCCCATCCTATCAAGGTCCACCTGGATGGACAACAAGGCCCTAGAGAGTCGGCTGGTCGAATCCACCCTTGTCCGAAGGTTGGCCGCCTCCCTCTTAGCCTGAGCGCAAGCCCCCGTGGCCAAATTTAAGTGCCAATTCAGCACCCTCGTAATCAAGGTATTCTGCAGAAAAAGCACAAGTAAGAAACTACGGCCAAACCGATCAACTAAGAATCACAACCTCGGTACAATGACTTACTCGGGAGGCATAGTTTGTAGCGATCTTTATAAGAGTGGCGTTACTAATTTCGGGAGAAGGTAAACATCCTTCGACGCCCCGAACTAACCAAAAGCCGCATCAATAATATCCTCGACTGCAGGCTCATCCGTTGAGGAACTTCCCCCGCGCAGTACAGACCACATCAAGGCAGTAAACATATCATCCACCTCTGGGCCATGAATAAGAGAACTCATAGCTGAAGAACCAGCCTGAGGGACTTCGGCCTGAGGAACCGCCATCCGCTTGGCTTCCTCCATTAGATCTTTAGCCTGCAGAGCCTCGGATGCTTCGGCCCCGGTTGAAGGAACCTCGGCCCGAATATCTCCTTCGCTCAGTGATTCTTCTTCTTCTTCTTCCCCAAATGTTGCTTCATCCCCAGCGGACTCCATCCGCACCTCGGTCTCTCCCATGGCACCCCCAGGTGCCATAAGAGAGAGACCCTCAGCAAGAGGCACCTCGATCTCCACAACCTTTCGACAGACGGCTCCACTTGAGCTTCGGCAGCCGCAATTGCCTCTTCTGACCTCTCGGTCAAAGTAGGGACCTCTTCCCCATCCATGCGCAATGCCAAAAGGCTGCTGACCACTGGTAGATGAGGCTGGTTATCCTTGGGTGGGGGGATTACCGTACGAACCGGTGACATTTCCTTGGCATCATCTGACACGACCATAATTTGAAGGGGAGAAACCTCAATGACTCCCTCTGAGCTTCCCCCAGCCGCTCTCTCCACCTCCGATACCGTATCCCCCTCTAGCAGAGAGGGCGCACTGACCGTGGTCGACGCTGCCTTCCCCCCTCTTAGGGGTGGACGAGTGGCGGCCGACGCTGTCTTTTCTTGGCTCCTTTGAGCAAGACCCGGAAGGATGGATCCTCTTCTTGGACATGTGCTTATCCCTGGAACTGGAGCCCATGTGGCGCTTGCCCAGCTCCTTCCTCATTTGGCCCACAAATGCGGATCTCTCGACTGAAAACACAACAGATATTCAGTTAAACAGTAATGGAATTACCTAAACATACTAACCATCAAAGCGAAGACTTACCTTGAGGGTCGATAGAGCTAAGCCCAGTGGCAAAAAGGGCATCCTCTGATAACAGGGCACTGGCCGATACCACCTGACCACTACGAAGGGTTACCAAATCTCTCTTCTCCTGCTCGCTCAACTTTGGGCGCACCTCTGGATCCTTCACATAACTCGCCCATCCCCTCGAAAATCCAAACTGATATTCCCTTCGGCAATGAAAAATCGGGACTTCCACTCCTTTATCGAAGATGGGTTATCAGAAATCATCTTGAATGACTTCTGGGAGCCAATATAGGGCCACTCAAAGCTTCTCCCAGAGACTAGGTTGTAGCAAACTCGGAGTATAGGAAGGGTCACAGTCACCCCAACACGACTGCACATCGAGATGAACCCGATAAGATTGCGCCAGCTATTTGGAGCCACCATTGTTGGGCATATATTATAAAACCTCATTACCTCCTGTACCAACGGGTGAAGAGGGAACCGAGACCTGCCCTCAAGCTCTCCTCATAGAAGAAAATTCCACTGCTTAACCCAGTCGGAACCCTATGCTTAACCCTCGGCACCCATAAGGCTACATCCTCGGGAACCCTGTAATGATGACGGATTCTATACAGGTCATCAAGGGTTACCTCAGAGGCAACATCGCCTGGACCCTTCATATCGACTGAATAAGAGGCGAACACGAACAAGCAAGCGGGGGCTCGGGAAAGAATGAAAAATCTCTATGGCAGGGACGAATAGGCACTTCAGAAGGAAAGCCCAAGATGCCAAAACTTTCGATATGGGCGTCAGAAATAAAGGAGTCTCATCACGTAGAACTCCCACTATCGCGGCCTAATAGAAACGAGGCGTTTCCTCCTCGAGCTACGATGAAAAATGATGGCGAAAACAGCCCCGTTTACGAGATTATCATTGCCCATCTTTTCGAATCCCCCAAATAAGATTATTCCGGAACTCTACTCCCTATATCGAATTTACACTTCGGACTAGGGAGTGGGGGGCATGTGATGAGGGGTAAAATTATCATTGCATTAATGACCGCACACATCGACAATTGGGTCAAATCTAATCTCAAAGTCCTGGTAGCCAGCTGTTACATCCACTAGACAGCGAAGCCCAATCGCATTCAGCGGCATCGGGTCGCCTCGATGACCCGAGCTATCCTCATACCTCGGTGACCCGAGCTATCTCGTACCTCAGTAACCCGAGCCAACCACACTTCGGCAACCCGAGCCAGCCATACCTCGGTAACCCGAGCCGTCTATACCTCGGCAACCCGAGCCGTCCCCATACTTCTACAGACCAAGCCATTCTGTACTTCGAGAATCGAGTTGCCCCTTTGCCTCGGTCGGACCGAGGCACTCGAATACCTCTGCAAAATCGGCATGGGAGAATTCGAATCCACTATAACTGAATGAGATTATAAACGAGGAATCATACCCAGGAGTGGCCTAGGACCCACAGGAGTGGCCTAGAACCTAAGTAATCGCTGAATCTCAAGGCATAACCAGCTCTCCTAGCCATCGATCCTCTAACTGACAAGATACAGATCCTACTGACTTCATAACAAACTTGATTCGAATCCATTTCGAATCATAACGACTTTCGGACCTCCCCTCACGATGCGCCCAAGGAATCAAGTGATCCCCTATAAATACTGCTGCCCTCCAACCTCTCAAGTACGGTTGAACACTCACTCATTTTACTCATTGTCATACTGAGAATAGCTCCATCTGAGCTCGGAGCTCTCGAGAGAACACCCATCTAGGGGAGCACTTCTGTGAGAGTCTTCTCCTTACATCTGCTTGCTACGAATCTCCACTGACTTGAGCATCGGAGGGTCCTCCGCAGAGGGCAACCCCCATAGCACCCTCTGCGCGGGACTGTCTTGCAGGTTCTACCCCGGGACGATGAGATCGGCGTTCGGACCAGGAGCCAGAAGCGCACCCGAGTCGGAGAACGGATTTCTTGGCAACAATATTAAAACAAATGAAACTACCATTTCAAATCTCGATAAGATGTACTATGAGAATATATAATATTATAATAAGTAGACTTTTCATGTACATGAATATTACTCTTTTACGACACCATCACCCAAGTGTTAGTGTTTTAGTTCAACAAATATTTGGAATCTTCGGTGAACATTTCCTCATCAGAGAGGATTTAGATTAATATAACCATTGAAGTTTAGATTTTAATTTTAAAAATCAGATAAAAACTAAATAGAATATACAATGAATCATGTTTAATATAAAGGATATATATTTTATTGTTAGAGAAGAGCATATATCCCCATAATCTGATTTCTATTATGAGAAGATGATTCAAGACCTAACTTCGAGGTTGAGGAGATGAATTTTTAGACTAAATAAATCCTTTCGAAATTAAATTTTAATTTTAGGAACGGGAAGAAGACTATGAAGGCTGTTCAATGAATCAAATTTCATAATCAATATCTTAATTAATGTGAGAAAAGGTTTATGGACTAACCATATATTTACATGATTTAAATTTTATTGTGAGAGGAAGATGCGAGATTTGATTCCTTGATTTTACTTTACAAATAGTTTAAAGCAAATGGCAAAATAATTCTTAGAGGACATTTGATATCAACCAAAAATGTTGTATTGCATTGCTTCTTTTTTTTCTCTCTCTTGTTATCATTCTTTATCCGATAGGTGAATTTGGATTAAATGATATAACTATTGCTAGTGATATGAAGGACCTGCGGCCCTTGTTTGGTGTCAGTTGATCCCAATAGACTAAACAATTTACTGGGACTCAGTATATTACTAAAGACGTGCAATATTTCTGAATCTTTGAGTATATAAACATGCAAGTGTTGTAGGGCAGCACTGATCTTGGATTACCTAATAGTATTTTTTTTTTTCTTGCTTTTTTTTTTTTTTGGGATGGCATTGCTATTTGAACATAACATTCTTTGTGAAAGACCTTTACATGCACGTATCTCTCTTTTTACAAAATGACTCAGATAATCTTCTTTGTGAAAGACTTGGATCTTTTTCATGGCAAATGTAAGCTTATTGTCACAGAACAATCACGGTAGCTTCTTCTAAGTTTTCATATAAATTTGACAGGATCCTTCTGAATTGCAAAATCTCTTTCAGAATTAAAACTTTGGAGCAAGTTTGAAGTCCTTTAATTGCAAAAATGAAATCCTAAATAAAGATAAAAAGATACCCCAAGGCATTTCTTATTTTCGGATGATTGATCAACTTATCTGCAAAGGAAGCTAAGGTAGAGTTAATTTGTTGCTTTCTCATCTTAGCCGTTATCCTATTCTTAAGATCCTATAGTTGCTTGGAATCTGATATCAGTGTGATGATCTCTCACTACAAATAGGCATTAGGATGAGCAAAGTTCTTGGCCACCAAACTCAACCTGCACTCTGTTTTTCTTTCTATTTTTCTATGTTTTTAGATGCCCATAAGGACTGATACCGTTGAGTTACTCATCTATCTTTATTCTCCAACAGAGTCACTGTACGTTCTCTCTTCCTGTAAATAGCATTAATAAAACTGGGTGTACACAACCTTCAAATCAAGAACAACAACAACAACAAGAAAAAGAAGAACATGCCAAGGCCTTGATAGATCCCCTCTTCCTAAAAGCTATATTCCTTCTCCTCCTTCCAGATTAGCCAAAAAAAGTAGCAAAGCTTGTTAAGACATATAATTGAAAGCCAAATGCTTCAACAAAACAGCTTCTATTTCATGCACATTGACAAATAGTTGGAGCTAACGAGAGATGATGTTCAGATAATTAATAAACATCTCCATCTTTCAATTGTTTTTGGCACGTCAAGCAAAAGTATTGTCAGTGCTATGCTTAAGAAAAACAGCTTCTGTATGATTCTCCTTAAAAATATATAAAGCAACAAAGAGGATGTCCAAAAAATGAATAAACATCTCAATCTTTCGATTGTTCTTGGTACATCAAGCAGAAGTATTGTCACAAGACTTTGAATACAATATTTATATATCAAAAAACATCAAATACACAAGGTTCAGAGAAAATAATCAACACCACATAGAATGCCAAATGACATTTTCTAAAAGAGAATTAAGATTATCTCCTCTTAGCTTCCCTTTAAATGCTTCAACACAGCAAAAGCAAATCCATCAAGAAGATTCGGGTGAAGCAGCCTGATTACTGTAAATCTGAAAATCTTTGAAAAGCTTATCCAAGGCATTACATGTCGTTCCTCCTGACACAGGATTGAGAACAGCAAGAACTTCTATGCGGATATGATTGAGAAGGAACAGGATTGAGAACAGCAAGAACTTCTATGTGGATATGATTGACAGGAAGGCTGCCGGTAGCATGATCCCGAAGCTAAATTTGCTGTTCATCTGACATAGCTGAGGGAAAAATAAAAAATAAAAGGAGAAAATGATTACAAGATTCTGATGTTTACGCATCCAGCTCCCACAGCACCTCCAAACCCTGAAAAAAATGAATCCATCCATAATAATTTGAGTGAATAGTGCAGTGTAGCTACCATCTCAGGAGGATGCTACAGTTTAAACTCGAGGTCTGCTTTGGTGACCTTAACCTTGCTGCTAGATTCCTTCAACAGAAACAAGTATATGACTGAACATAGATAGTTATGCTCTCTATTTCTATTCATTTAATGGTCACTGTGACCAGATGCGTTTAAATGTACAAAATTATCAAGAAAAGAGAGGGAGATGGGATTGTACCTGGAAAGCACATGTATGACATTCTTTTTTGTTTTTTTCGAAGCTAAGAAAGGAAGGAAGGAATGTGCTCCTTTCCGATATTGTTTCTAAATTGGGATTCGTGAAAGCCAGTACAGTCCTCTCCTACACTGTCTCTCCAGGTTGGGGCATCCTTCAATGGCCAGTGCGTGAAGGCTGGGGAGTCGTTTGAGGCCTTCCGGAAGTGATGACAACCGAGGGCAATGCCGAATATGAAGACGCTGAAGTGCATTAAGGCCCTGCATACCTTCTGGCAGATATGAAAATTTACCGCAATGGATAATTTCTAGAGACTGGAGTGCAGCGAGCTGTCCCAACTCTTGTGATGGAAGCTCACTGATACGCATACTCGTGAGTGCAGTGAGATGGCCCAGATCTATTGGCAAATAAGTCAGGCTTTCGCAACGTGAAATATCCAATTTGTCAAGGGCAGTGGCATGTTGCAGGGTCAAGGAATGCAGTTGCGGGCAGCTGGCAACTTTCAATGACCTGAGAGATGTTGGCAATAAATTTTATGTTTCAACTATATATAGTTAAATTGCAATAAAACAACCACAAATAGATAATGCCAATCCAAACACCATCATAAAAAGCTATGCCAGAGTGAAGAAAGAGTTAAAAAAAAACTATCTGGGAACTCGAAATATCAACATATACAAATAAATATTCACACTAAAGTGAACGACAGGATCAAAACAATATTTATTGGTTGTGTAACTAAACATTTGCACTAGAAATCCAAAAGCATAAAAGAATATAATAAATTTGATACCAAACCCTTGAATCAAAGCTTCACAGGGTCATCATCATCTTCTATATCCCAATTCAGATCCATGATACGAGGACTGCCATTCAAACTATGAACTTCCTTGTCATCATGCTCCCCAAGGTCTTCAATCTCATCCCATTCAAGATCATCTTCTTCAGTCATAGAAGGCCTTGACACCACCGAAACATCACTATCACTGTCCTTGCATGAACCTCCAGTCTCTGTTTTTGCTTCTGGCACTGCGTTATCATCTGCCTTGGAGCTCAATTCCTCATTGTTCCATACTGCAATTTCTCCCACTCCCAAGTTCTCAACAGGTTTCTTTTCCTCTGCCTGCTTGAGCTTATGAACCCTGTAGTAGTATCGACTCCAGAATGTATCATAATCCACAACGGCAGGCACAACTTTTCAAGAAATTCCTCCAGGTCCCGGCAGTAAGTCTCGATCAAGAAGCCGAACTCCTTTTTCGCGGCAATGGTCTTGATCAGACCCCGAAGCCCCACGCTCCACCGCCGCCAGCGGTGGAAGGGGAATTAGAGTTAGGGCAATCGGCGGCCGCTGCTTCTCCGCCGCATTCGTCCTCGTCATCCGGCGCAGAT
>UESW01003705.1:17413-46030 GCA_900491605.1 Calamus simplicifolius | reverse complement strand
ATAAGACCATATTTCTTTCCTCTAGACTTGTGGTTCTAGTTGGTCCAAAAAGGTCCATGTGAAGTAGCTCTAAGGCCTAGAAGTTGAAACAATATTTTAGATTTGAAAGAACTTCTTGTTTGTTTTCCAAATTGACATGCATCACATATTTTATTGTTTTCAAAATCTATTTTAGGTAGCCCTTTAACTAAGTCCATTTTAATTAGTTTTGAAATTAGGTGTGTGCTTGCATGACCTAATCTACGATGCCATAACCATCCAATTCATTCATATTAGCATTATAGCAATTAAGCAATGATCACTCATAGATAATTTATCTAGATCAACCAAGTAAACATTGTATGTCTAACCAGTAAATACAATGCTATTATCAATGGAATTAGATACTGTGCAGAGAGAGGTTTCAAATGATACTTTAAAATCTTTATCGCACAATTGGCTTATACTAATTAAGTTATGCTTCAAACCATCAACATAAAGTACATTATCTATAAAAGTGGATGGAATTATACGGATTTTACCAAGGCCCATAATCTGACCTTTACCATTATCACCGAACGTAACAACTCCTCCTTTCTTTTCTTCAAGGGTGATAAATTCTTCTTTGTCACCCGTCATATGTCTTGAGCAGCCACTATCAAGATACCACTTTCTTTGATCTCTTGGCCACAAGACATTCCTGCAATGAAATCGAACTTTATGTTTAGGTACCCAAGCTTTCTTGGGTCCTTCATGGTTAGTAGCAACAAAATATGTTCCTTTTGGAACCCATATTTTTCTTCCCTTTAAAATTTAAATTCTTATTTGGTTTTTGTAAATTACATTCAAATGATTTATGCCCTTTTAAATTGCATTAAAACAAGTGATGTTACTATGGCTATCATGTACAAAAATGTTTTTCAAAGATTTTTGTTTTCTAAATGTATTATATCCTAATCCAGCCTTATCAAGAACTGCTTTTTGACTATCTAAAATCATGTTTAGTTTAGTAGAACTTAAGGTGAATTATCAATAATATCTTTGTATTTTTTAACTTCTTTCTTTAGAAATTCATTTTCTACAATGTGCTGTTCATTTTCCAAAGATAGAGTTTGCATTTGCTTTTTTAAATATTTTATTAGATTTTCGTTTTCAAATTTTAGTATATTAATTTCATGAGTAAAATCATCATTTTCTTTAAGAAACATTTCCTTTTTATCTTTTGAATCTTTAATTGCAAGCATCACTTCATTTTTCTCTTTAAATAAGTTTATGTTTTCAGTTTTCAAATATTTATATTTCTTTTTAAAATCTTAAAATCATCTACAAGTTCATTGAAGGCTTCAAATAATTCATCAAAAGCAAAGTCATCATAGGGGTTTTCAGTACTTACCTCGTCGTCGTCATTCGCCATAAAACAAATGTTGGCAACCTCTTTTGTTCTTCTTCTTCAGAAGAAGATTCATCACTGTCGCTCCAAGTTGCAACATACGCTTTCTTCTTTTTCTTGAAAGTCTTTTTTAATTGCGGACAATCATATCTATAATGCCCCGGTTTCTTACATTCATAACAGATCAAGGGGTCTTTCTCTTTGTCCTTGTCCCTATCTTTTTCCTTTTCTCCTTCCATCTTATTTCTAAATTTCTTTTTGTAGAAGGGTTTCTTTCTCCTCATAAATTTCTTAAACTTTCTTGCTAGAAGAGCTGGTCTTCATCATCATCCTTATCATCGCTGCTGCTATCTTCAACTTTTGCAGCCTTGAGGGCAATTGTCTTCTTCTTTTTGCTATCCTCCTCCACATGTTGCTTCATTGTCAATTCATGGGTCATAAGAGATCCAAGAAGCTCTTCCAAAGGTAGAGTGTTTAGATCTTTGGCTTCTTGAATGGCTGTCATTTTGGCTTTCCATGATCTTGGTAATGACCTAAGAATTTTACGAACCAATTCAGCATTAGTATAGGTTTTTCCAAGACTCTTCAAACCATTAACAATATCAGTAATCTAGTATACATGCATGTTATGGTTTCAGATTGTTCCATGCTAAACAATTCATATTTATGCACAAGTATATTAATCTTAGATTCTTTAACTTGGTTGGTTCCCTCATGGGTAACCTCTAATCTATCCCATATCTCTTTAGCGGAATTACAGGTAGAGATATGATTAAATTCATTAGCATCAAGAGAACAATATAGAACATTCATGGCTTTTGCGTTAAGCTGAGCCATCTTCCTATCATTTTCATTCCAATCCCTTTCGGGCTTAGGAACTATAGAACCATCAACTAAGTGTGTGGGTGTACTAGGTCCATTAATTATGACACTCCACAATTCATAATCTGAAGCTTGAATGAATATCCTCATTCTTGCTTTCCAAAATGAATAGTTGGAACCATTAATAAGGGTAGTCTATTTGTGGAATGGCCCTCAGCAAAACTTGAGCTGACTTGTGTTGCCATTTGGATCTTTCGCTCTTGATCGTGTGATCAATCAAAAAAATATGAGCACAAGCTCTGATACCAATTGTTGGCCCAGATGGCAACCCAAGAGGGGGGGGGGGGAATTGGGTTCTTTAAAATTAAGCCTTTTAAGATAATTTAAACTATTGATGAGAGGATATAAACAATTAATTCAAGTTAAAGCATGATAGCAAGAGAGAGAGATAAATAAGCACGGCAAACACAGAGATTTTATAGTGGTTCGGTGTATCCAACACCTACGTCCACTCCCAAGCTCCACTTGGGTCAACACTATAATCTCCTCGATTACAGTCGAGTTGTTTTACAAGCTTACAACCCAAACTTATTGTTTTCTCGGGATCACAACGAACCCAGCCGGTTTTACACGGGCTCACCAGCACAAAACCCAACACACAAGCTATTCTTAGCTTGTGACGAGGTAAACTACCTCCACTAATTCAACCCTCTGATTGAATTAGCAAACTACAAGATAAAATATGAGTTTAATACAAAATTGCTCCTTTAGAGCAGATATTTCAAAATAAAAGCAAGGTTTAGAAGGGCCTGTTTAGATCCGATTTGAGTGCAGGCTTTTCTTCTTTTCTTCTTTTCCTCAACTCCTTTGAAGTGTGGAATCGGGCCTCAGCTCAGATTCTTCACGGATTGAATGTTGGAGTTGATTTGAGCTTTCTCTCCCTTTCTTTGAATGTGGAAAATCTCTTGATTTGATCTTGAGTGGCTCTTAGATTTTCTTCTAAAACTTTCTTGGATTGATGAACTTGAACACAGATGAAGTCTCCTTTGATTTCACACCTTTTCTTTCACTCTATTTTTGAATCTCAAATTTTTCAAATGACGCTCTGTTTTTTCTCTTTTTTCTGAAAGATTTTCTTTTTCTCTCTTGATTGTATTTTTTTATTTTTTGATTTAAAAACGGCCTCTCTATTTATAGACTCTGCAAAAAAGTCGTTATAAATAAAGAAATCTAGCTGTTATTGAAAAATCTTACCGTTGATGCTGAGTTGGCATTCAGAAAAATTACGCCCAGATTGTTGGAGTCGGCTCCAACTTTAAGCGAGTCGGCTCGAAGACGCGATGCCAAAAATAGAAACATTCAGAAAGTTAAGGGGTTGACTCAACGAAAATAAGGTGTCGACTCCTGACAGTCGGGGGTCGACTCATGAAAAGCAAGGGGTCGACTTGAGAAGTGCTCAGAAAAACAACTCTCTGGTGTCTGAGCGGAGTCGACTCCCACAGTCATGGAGTCAGCTCAACAAAATCGGGGGTCGACTCGAGAAATCACAGGGGTCGACTCGAGACAAACAGACATCTCTGTATACTGAGTGGAGTCAACTCTGAAACTCTAGAGTCGGCTCCGGAATGTATCAAAAATCAGAGAATTTTTTGATTGACTTAGAAATTCGTTCCAGATTAATTTTAAATCAATTTTTGACTTGAATATAATAATTTTGACATTAGGAATCAATTCAAGATATGTTCCAAAAACTCATTGATTGAGATATGAAGTATAAAAATTTCTTTTTGAAAGCTTAAACATGGAGCTTGAAGCTACTTTCCAATTGATTAAAGTCATACTTAACATACTCATTGATTATGATAAATAAATTCATTGCTCATGTAAATAAATTCATTGCATCTTTTAATATACTCATGGCTTTCGGTAATCATCAAAATCAATAAGATTGGGGCAACAATTTTTTAATAATCTCCCCAACAGCTCTGCAGCCGTTCAATCGTCCAGCCTCTAGTATCGTCCATGCGAAGCCCCGAATGATTAGATTTTCGGGAGTGCTAGCTCGCAAAAAAATAGCTTTGCTGATCTTGAATCCTCTCACTTGAATCTTCCTCCAAGATCCACCAGGCTTCCTCTAACACCAGAATCACCAGGATTTTCTATTCTAACATTTTAGAATTATAATCCATGACAATTTAGAATTACAATCCACGATAAATCATGTATTATTGTTCTATTTTTTATTCTGTATTCTCTGGTGAGGGAATGCCCTCTATTTATAGTCTCGATTTAGCCTTGACATTTAATTCTGACATTTAAGAATCCGTTGTTTGGAAAAAGCGAAGAGACGCCGAAGGCGCAGTGCTTGGTTTAATTCCGTCGTTCGGAAAAACCATAGAGACGAGGGATAAATCCGACATTCGATAAATAAATGTCATGCATTAAATTCTATCTCATGAGATGAGATTTTAGCCATCTCATCATATGAGATCCATATTTGAGAGGTTTGGGTTCTGATATGAATTTATTGACTTAACCAACATAGATCATGGTCCAAGCCCAAATCAAATTTGGCTAGTCCTGAATCTATTTAAATTCAAATCAAGTATAATTTCAAATCAATATTTGAAATTGACTTGTCCTTCTAATAGACTTAAACCAAATTGAATCTTATTCAATTGTACTTAACCCAATTGAGATAATTCAATCAATCAAATTGATTAATTAAATCATATACGATTCTCAATCGTTGATCAGCAAATAGATCATCCTAGGAAACTTCTATGCGTGTGACTCTCTAGGTTCGAACCTAAGCCGGTAGCATAGAAACAACTTTCTATACTAATCGATGTGCCCATCTAGCAATGGAACCGACGTCCGGATAGGTCGAAGAGTTGCCGAGCAAACTCCAAGAACCCTAAGAAACAGTTACCGTATAATTCATCCTCTTGACCACAAATGCTAAGGATGGCTTAAGAGCCTGTCAACTCTAAATAGCAAATCCATAAAGTGATTTCAACTTTAGTGATCATGTGACTTTCACATGAAGTGCCTTGGCCAAGGTCTTGCTAAATTGAAACACAAGCATTTCTCCTTTTAATGGGATAGGTCAAATTCCATCTTGATCCACAACTGACTACCACAAGTACTTGACTGCACCCAGTAACCTTTCGTAGCTGGATTAGAAATCCAGGTGGTCCGGCACCTAAGTACAATGAGTTGCTTGTAAGCCACTGGTTGTGATCTTCAGGTCTGAAGGATACTTATACCTATATCTTCTCGGATTAACTCTTGACAGCAGAGTATCCGAAAATGAGTCACGTTCGGTGAAATGTACTCCTACACTTTCACCTGTATGTCATACCAGTGTCTCTACACTCCTTGGTTAAGAGGATAACCAACAAATATGATATACAACGTCCTATAATTGATAGTACTATGGCCCTGTCATAGTATATCATTTGGTCGCGAACTCTTTTAAGGACCTTCTAAGATAAATCCTCCTTTATCGTGAGAAAGATCCTAAGGGCTTCATTACTTTCAGGAGTATTAAGAAGATGTTCTTGTAATGAATAAACTACCAAATAACTTTTATTAATATATCAATTTATATACAATTTACATTAGCACAATCATCAAATGATTGGCTTTAGGATACAATTCCCAACAAACTCCCACTTAGCCTAAAGCCACTCATTACAGTATCTAATACCCATCTTCAACTTATAGTTGTCAAACTCCTTGATGCTGAGTGCTTTTGTAAATGGGTCACCTAGGTTTTCCTTTCCATCAATCTTCTAAAGATTTATGTCATCTCGGTCTACTATCTCTCGAATAAGATGAAACCGGCGCAGTATGTGCTTGGTGCGCTGATGTGCTCGTGGTTCCTTTGCTTGAGCTATGGCACCAGTGCTGTCACTGTATAACAGGACTGGTTCATCTATGGAAGGTATCACTCGAAGCTCAGAGATGAACTTTCACAGCCACACAGCTTCTTTCGCAGCATCTGATGCAGCGATGTACTCTGCCTCGCACACCGAATCTGCCACTGTATGTTGCTTAAATCTTTTCCAGCAAACAGCTTCACCATTTAGGATAAACACGAAACCCGATACACTTTTGCTATCATCATGATTTGATTGAAAACTGGAATCAGTATATCCAACAAGTTTCAAATCAAACTCTCCATAGACTAACCACTGGTCCTTAGTATTTCTCAAATACTTAAGGATTGTCTTAACAACTTGCCAGTGTTTTTCTCTTGGATCAGATTGGTATCTACTCACTACTCCTAGTGAGTATGCCACATCTGGTCTTGTACATATCATGGTGTACATAATCGATCCTACTACCGAAGCATATGGAATTTGACTCATACGTTCTCTTTCATTAGGAGTTGTCGGACAATCCTTCTTAGAAAGATGAATTCCATGGCCTATCGGAAGATAGCCTTTCTTGGAATTCTCCATGCTAAACCTCTTTAGCACTGTGTCAATGTACATAGATTGGGATAAACCTAGCATCCTCTTAGATCTATCTCTATAGATCTTCATCCCTAGGATGTATGATGCTTCTCCCAGATCTTTCATGGAGAATTGTGATGATAACCATGTCTTTATTCCTTGTAATGCAGGGATATCATTCCCGATTAAGAGAATATCATCCACATATAATACAAGAAATATAATAACAGAATCGTTAGCCCATTTATAAATGCAAGGTTCTTCTTTATTCTTAATAAAGCCATAAGATTTGATCACTTTATCAAATCGTATGTTCCAACTCCTTGATGCTTGCTTAAGTCCATAAATAGACTTCTGTAGCCTGCACACTTTAGACTCGTCTTAGATATAAAACCTTCAGGCTGTATCATATACACCTGTTCTTCTAAATCACCATTTAGAAAAGCGGTTTTAACATCCATCTGCCAAATCTCATAATCGAAGTGTGCTGCTATAGCTAGCATAATCCGAATGGATTTCAGCATTGCCACAGGAGAAAACGTTTTGTCATAGTCAATACCATAACGTTGACGATACCCCTTGGCAACCAGACGTGCTTTATAGGTCTCTACCTTTCCGTCTGTGCCTCTTTTCCTCTTGAAAACCCATTTACACCCTATGGGTTTTATCCCTTCGGATGGATCAACTAATGTCCATACATTATTGTCCTTCATGGAATCAAGTTCGGATTTCATGGCATCAAGCCATTTATTAGAGTCAGTCCTTTGCATAGCATCCATATAGGTGATCGGATCCTCATTGTTCTCATCGAGTTCAACAGGATCATCGTTCTGGACCAAGAAACCCAAGTATCTATCCAGTTGATGTGGTACTCTACCAGATCGCCTTAATGGTGCATCTAAAATGGGTTTTGAGTTTGATCTAATCAACTCAGATTCTAGGGGTTCACTGGTTTGTGTTGTTCCTTCTACTTGATGAACTTTCTTAAGTTCAACATTAGAGCTATTTGTTCCTTCACTAAGGAACTCCTTTTCAAGAAAAACTGCTCTATTACTAATGAACAACTTTTGTTCTTCAGTATTGTAGAAGTAATATCCTTTTGTTTCTTTTGGATAGCCGATGAAAAAATATTTGTCAGATTTGGGTTCAAGTTTGTCTGATTTTGCACGTTTCACATAAGCCGAACACCCCCAGACTCTCAGATAGGTAATAACCGGTTTATGTCCATACCACATCTCATGTGGAGTTTTAGAAACAGACTTACTTAGAACCTTATTAAGAATATGACAAGCTGATTCTAATGCGTATCCTCACAATGATATTGGCAAGCTTGCAAAACCCATCATGGACCGAACCATGTCTAACATAGTTCAATTCCTTCTTTCTGACATACCGTTATGTTGCGGTGTTCCAGGTGGAGTCCATTGGGAGAGAATCCCATTCTCCTTTAAATATGTCACAAATTCATTGGAAAGGTATTCGCCTCCTCGATCTGATCGAAGGGTCTTAGTACATTTTCCTGTTTGTTTTTTTACTTCTTTATGATATAGTTTGAACATTTCAAACGATTCAGATTTATGTCGCATAAGATAGATATAACCGAACCTAGAAAGGTCATCTGTAAAAGTAATGAAGTAGTAGTATCCACCTTTGGCACAAGTGCTCATTGGTCCACATACATCAGTATGTACTAGACCCAATAGCTCTTTGGCTCTTTCACCTTTTCCAGTAAAAGATGACTTGGTCATTTTACTAAGAAGACATGATTCACAGGTAGTTAATGATTTACAATCATCAACTTGAAGGATGCCCTCCTGAGTTAACTTGTTTAATCTGTTCTTGTTGATATGACCCAGCCGATGGTGCCAAAGATAAATATCTATGACACCAGTTGTTCTAGGGCGCTTACTTGATTGGTACACTACATTCACAGGCTGTGATAATATATAAATGCCATTAGATAAATGCCCAGTCATTACAGTGACTCCATTCATAATGATATTCAAAGTAACATCCTTTATTGAAATTTCATAATTATTTTTGGCCAGAAGGCCTACAGAAATTAGGTTCAATAAGAATGTTGGGCAAAAATGACAATCATTTAGTATAATAACATTTCTATTGAAAACTATTTCAAGAACTCCTAATGCCAGTACTGGAACTAATCTTCATCGCCGACATTTAGGAATCTTTCATTGTCCTCAAATCTTCTGGTGACCTATAGTCCCTGCAATGAATTGCAAATGTTAAAAGGACTCCCGATATCCAATATCCAGGTCTGATTATCATATATAGAAAAATTACAAGGTGTTATCATATAAATACCTTGTTGAGCAACATCTTGCTCCTTTTTCTTCTTTGGCCTGTTTGGATCAAGTGTGGCAATGTAAAGAGGACAGTTCCTCTTCCAATGCCCTTGCATCTTGCAGTGAAAGCATTCAGCTTGACTTTTATCAACTTTCTTCTTCTGCATCTGACCCCTTTTAGATGTCCTAGCATGTTGCATCCTTTTATTATTCTTTTTCTTCTTTCCTTTCCCAAAGGGTTTACGCCCTACCTTAGATCCTTCAACCATATTAACCAAACCCTTAGAGAGCTGGTTATCCTTCTCAAAGTTCTGTAATAACCCAACAAACCGTGGTAGTTGACTGCAGGCTTTGTCATTCGAAAATGAGTAAGGAAAGGTCGGAAGGATGGAGGCAAGGAATTCAGGATCGCATCTTTTCCCAACTGCTTATGTAAGGGAAAGCCGAGCTTGCTTAGGAGTTCTATCTTCTCGATCATGTACAATACATGATCAGTGACAGGAGATCCTTCTCTCATTCAAGCATTGAAAATAGCACAACTAGTCTTGTGCCTTTCAACATCATCGGGTGTGCCAAAAAATTTATTCAACGCTTGAATGATTTCTTCTGGCTGAGCATTCTCGAACCGACAATCGAATTCATCGTTCATTGCTGCTAACATGATACAATGCATGCTAGTTCTATCATTGAGCCACTTCTGATAAGTGTCTCTCTTAGAACTTTGGGTGTTTGCATCAGGTATCTTTGGTGCAGGATTATTCATAATATATAGAATCCTCTCATGCTCAAGGACGATCTTAAGTTTTCTGAACCAGCTATTGAAATTGGAACCATTCAATTTGTCACTATCCAATAGGGACCTTAATGATAAATTAGTGGCCATGTTCTGCATAAGGAAAAACTAAAGTTTATTAGTATATAAATTGATTCAGTCTAAAGACTTGGACTTTAGTCTAAAGATTCTCCCACTATTTTGTTTAAATTGGTAGCCTCTACACCCCAATTCGAAGAATTATTCTTAATTCTTTAGCGGGCACTAAGATCTACATAAACTACATACAGGCCCAAGTGAAGCTTGGCTAACCCATATGCATCTAAGAGTAGGTTCAAAATCAATTGTTTCCCCAAACAATTCTTAGTGTTCAGTTTTGCCCCATGTACCTCTTCAGCAGGCATGAAGTGCCTCCACTAAAAGTTCTGGTTAGGTCCAACCATTAAATGATATAATCAGTGTAACCTATTAATAGACAACCAAGCCTGAGTGAAGCTTGGCTCACCTGACTATTTATTTAATAATTACGTGACTTATCATATAATGAATGATAATTCTGATGGTTGACAAGCACTAGGCATGGAGTGCCTCCAATGATTATCAAGACATCAGACTCATTATTACCCACCTTAATGGGAGGCTATGATCTAGTTATCATATAACTATTTCATTTTAAGGACCTAATAATTTTAGAGGATTTTAATAATATGAAGATAAATTGATTAATCAAGTTCTCCCACTGAATCTATGAAATCGGTAGAATGAAACAAGATTAAGTCAGGTTAAGTGGCACCTAAATCAGTCATACTGATATCCTTACAGGCATGGGTCAACCCGAATCAGGTAAATGATCTGAATCATAAATCGTTCACCACAATGACCAGGTGAGAGAGATCGATAGGAGGGATATGCCATTAACTCGTTAAAGACGCATCAATACGAGTAGCTCCCAATTAAAAACCATTCGATCGTTGATCCTAGAGCAACTTGCCATCCCACCTTGACATCATATGATTAACCAATTCTGATTTGACCATCTAATAGATTCATGCTCAACCACGGAGCCTAATCTACTTCCATTTGGTTTAATCAAAGAGAAGGACTTGATCAACTATAACAATTGTTTGATTTAGAGCATTCGTAACCTAATCTAATTAGATTTGAACAAATACTCTTTTAGTACAGTTGATTTAAACCTTAGAGTCTAACCCTTTATGGACCCGATTTAGCTAACCCAAATGATTAAATATATTTCATGTTAACATGTCATATATTTCAATCAAGCATAATGTTACTACTCATAATTCCTATATTTAGATCATATCTAAAAAATTATGAACTAATATTTGACATTAAAATAAAACTCTCATAAATATTTGTATGTTTTATAACATAGACATCATGCCATCATATATCATATCTATGTTTTTATACTAAACATGCAAATATTATGGTTTTATACAACATCAATATGTATCAAATATAAAATATATTTTGAGAGTGTATGTAATCTATGTTTTGACGCCAAAGCACAATTTAAATTTTCTTTAAACAAAGCATCAACGATAAATAATCGCACGGCAATATGTCACAGAATACCTCATTGAATGGGTAATTCGAATTTTCAATCCACCTGTGACCATATGGCCTTGTGATAAGTTTTAGCCATAATTACATAATTAATGAGAATATTAATTTACATGCAATAAATTAGATCATTAATGAAACCATGGCTCTGATACCATTTGTTGGGAGAAATAGTCTTCGAGGCATGCATATTTTTAAAAATTGATAACTATTATTATTGTGGAAATTAAAAGATTACATATTAATCTATCTAATATGCATCAAGATCATATCTTTGCCTATATATTTAGGGTTGTTTGATATAAATATGCATATAAAAATATCAAGATCATATCTTGATCTTCAAGATGACTAGTCACACTATTATCATGAAGCCTGCCTTAAGATCTAGGGATCAAATCACTTACCTTAAGAACAGTAGGTAAATCCTTATTACTCTGCAGTCGTTCAATCGTCCAGCCTCTAGTATCGTCCACGCGAAGCTCCGAATGATCAGATTTCTGGGAGTGCTAGCTCACGAAAAAATAGCTTTGCTGATCTTAAATCTTCTCACTTGAATCTTCCTCCAAGTTCCACCAGGCTTTCGCTAACACCAGAATCATCAGGATTTTCTATTCTAATATTTTAGAATTACAATCCACGACAATTTAGAATTACAATCCATGACAAATCATGTATTGTTGTTCTATTTTTTGTTCTGTGTTCTCTGGTGAGGGAATGCCCTCTATTTATAGTCTCGATTTAGCCTTGACATTTAATTCAGACATTTAAGAATCCGTCGTTTGGAAAAAGTGAAGAGACGCCGAAGGCGTGGCGCTTGGTTTAATTTCGTCGTTCCGAGAAAACCAAAGAGACGAGGGATAAATCCGACGTTCGATAAATAAATGTCATGCATTAAATTCTATCTCATGAGATGAGATTTTAGCCATCTCATCATATGAGATCCATATTCGAGAGGTTTGGGTTCTGATCTGAATTTATTTGACTTAACCCACATAGAACATGGTCCAAGCCTAAATCAAATTTGGCTAGTCCTGAATCTATTTAAATTCAAATCAAGTCTAATTTCAAATCAATATTTGAAATTGACTTGTCCTTCTAATAGACTTAAACCAAATTGAATCTTATTCAATTGTACTTAACCCAATTGAGATAATTCAATCAATCAAATTAATTAATTAAATCATATACGATTCTCAATCGTTGATCAGCAAATAGATCATCCTAGGAAACTTCTATGCATGTGACTCTCTAGGTTCGAACCTAAGCCGATAGCATAGAAACAACTTTCTATACTAATCGATGTGCCCATCTAGCAATGGAACCCAACGTCCGGATAGGTCAAAGAGTTGCCGAGCAAACTCCAAGAACCCTAAGAAACAGTTACCGTATAATTCATCCTCTTGACCACAAATGCTAAGGATGGCTTAAGAGCCTGTCAACTCTAAATAGCAAATCCATAAAGTGATTTCAACTTTAGTGATCATGTGACTTTCACATGAAGTGCCTTGGCCAAGGTCTTGCTAAATTAAAACACAAGAATTTCTCCTTTTAATGGGATAGGTCAAATTCCATCTTGATCCACAACTGACTACCATAAGTACTTGACTGCACCCAGTAACCTTTCGTAGCTGGATTAGAAATCTAGGTGGTCCGGCACCTAAGTACAATAAGTTGCTTGTAAGCCACTGATTGTGATCTTCAGGTCTAAAGGATACTTATACCTATATCTTCTCGGATTAACTCTTGACAGCAGAGTATCCGAAAATGAGTCACGTTCGGTGAAATGTACTCCTACACTTTCACCTGTATGTCATACCAGTGTCTCTACACTCCTTGGTTAAGAGGATAACCAACAAATATGATATACAATGTCCTATAATTGATAGTATTATGGCCCTGTCATAGTATATCATTTGGTCGCGAACTCTTTTAAGGACCTTCTAAGATAAATCCTCCTTTATCATGAGAAAGATCCTAAGGGCTTCATCACTTTCAGGAGTATTAAGAAGATGTTCTTGTAATGAATAAACTGCCAAATAATTTTTATTAATATATCAATTTATATACAATTTATATTAGCACAATCATCAAATGATTGGCTTTAGGATATAATTCCCAACATGAACCTCCACGGTCCGACTAACCTTAGGCCCACCACCCTGGAAAGTCACAGGCCCATTCATCACCCCAGGCACTGAGAGAGTCAATGAGGAGTGCACCGCACTTTTACTAGGGAGTTTCCCTTTCCCTTTCATAGTTTTTGAAACAACCCTTGGGGTCAGAGTTTCAATAGGACGGGCCCGCTTCAGTGGGCCCGGGTTAGCTTCTTTGTGGGCCCTTGGCCTACTAGCCGAATTGTCATTTCCTAATTGGGCAAAGGGGTTGATTGGATTTACAGGGGCCTGCTGCAGAGAACATTCTGCCTTAGGAGAAAGTTTAGAGAAAACCGGCACGACACCCTCTATCTCAGCCAAGTCAGCCAACTGGGTCGAAGGCACAGCATCAGACCCAACCCCTGAAGCACAGTGCCCAACAACTGTTGATCCCTGGATCTCCCCCGTCATCACCTCCCTACTACCTTCACCAGGGTGCACAACTGAGCCAAGTCCAATAGACCCAGCCACCGCAGGTCTTCGGAATCTCCAAGCAACCTTCTTCAGGGCATGCCAGCCCTCAGGAGGAGCAGCCGCCGCTCGCTGGGTCGACGAAGCAAGAGGAGCAGCCGAAGACAGAGGGGTCACCGCAGTCAGAGTGCGGCCATCCAAGGCCCAAAAACTAGGCTGTCTGATGAAGATGCGTCAATCGGAGAAGAGAGGCAGCTGCCCGCCGGATGCACCGAACCGTAGTGTACGCAAATCCCCTCCAGGTGTTCATAGACGAACTGCTGCCAGAATGGCAGTGCAGAGCCGCACACCCTCGCTTCCGGCTACAGAGGTTTGGTCAGGTCCACCCGGACGCAGGCGTGGGCAAACCCCCCCCCCCTCCTCCTATCCCTTGTCGCAGCTTTGATGAACTGGAAGGTTCCAGCAGCGGAAAGGATTGATCCGATGATCTCCTCAGACCAGAATTCTATTGGAAGAGATGGCAATCTGATCCAAAGTAGAGCAGTGGCCAGGGAAACCTCCGATGGCACGAATTGAGGACGCCAGTCCTCCATAGCGATCACTTGATGGTCCCACTTTAGTTTCATATCAAAAGTCTAAATCTTGTCCATGCATATACATCATTAAGAATCCCTTTAAAACCTTTTGAAAGGACAACTCGGTGAAAGAATTATTGCAGGAAAGATTACGAAATTGCATTTGAATTTATAAAGAAGAGGTAATTGTTTAAAATTGACATCAAAGCTATTGTGGAAAAAACCATGCAGGTTCAGTCGGCTTACTGGGCATTGCCTTATATAATGGCTACCATGTAACATGAAAGAGTAGAACATAGGTTCGTATCAATTTTATATTTATTTTAGCAATGTATACGATGAGCTATTTTTGAGTTGGTTTCAAGATGCACAAGGTAGTTGAAGCCAGAAAGATGAGTTAGAGACATTTTTTAGAATCCGATTGAGGATGGAAGAATAATGCTTGATGCATGTCGCTGCGCACCAATTTAATTTCCTTAATTTCTATTACTATGTAAAGTAGCAGGAGTAAAGGTCGAACCCACAGAGACCTTAAGTAGTTGTTTCGACTCACATCAATTAGCAATAAAAGTAATGAATTTATTGCTTTAACTACTGATCATCAAATGTAAAATAAAATACTGATTACTAATTTGATTACTAATTGGTTCAAGTGGAAAGAAACCTTAGGAAATCTTATTGTTTCTTATTATTCTCTTATTGTGAAGAGAACCTGGATATTACCTATGTTTAATAAGAGTATGGTTGTTGGCCTAGATGGCAACCCAAGAGGGGGACTGAATTGGGTTCTTAAAAATTTGGCGCTTAAAAATAATTTCACGAAGTGAAAGTGCACAAGGCTAAATGCAATGAGTATGATGCAAGAATGCAAAATAGAGTATGCAAGTTATAGTAGAGAGAAAGAGAGAATAGCACGACAAACACAAAGATTTATAGTGGTTCGGTATTAGCTACACCTACATCCACTCCGAAGCAACTCTTGGGCCCACACTATATTCAACCTGATTACAGCCGAGTTATTTTATAAGCTTAAAACTCAAACTTGTTGTTTTAATAACGGGATCACAACGAACCCAGCTAGTTTTCATAGGCTCACCAGCACAAAACCTACAACAAGCTACCTAGCTTTCACAAGGCTAATCTGCCTTCCCTTGATTCAATCACCTGATTGAATCAGTAACCAATAGTAATAATAGTAAAGTTACAATAGATATTTAACTTTTCAAATAAGCAAATAAGCAATATAAACCAGCTAGAAGTAGAAGAGCCTTATTTAAAAGATTTTTTGAAGTTGGGTTTTTTCTTTTCCTCTTTTCTTCTTGGATATGGGTGGCGAAGAGCCTCGGTGAAGGGAGCACATCCAAGTCGGGGATTTGATCGTTCATGTAAACTTGGTACTCGAGGAAGGGAACGCACTCATGAGGGCCAAGGGTGGCGAAGGGGTGCTGAGAGTTGAGATTCACCGTGGCAAAAAGAAGGGCTTTGAGCCAAGTGGTTCCGCTCTTAGGCGAGGAAACGAGGAGTACGTCTGTTGGTCGGGCCTTGAAGTGTTCTCGGGCTACCATGGTGGACACCAGGGAGGGCAGGCTCGCATACCAGCCATTGAAACAGTAGAGGAGGAGGCTAGAAACTCCCTCAGCACTTGGAATGGTGGAAACCAGTTGACTGTAGTGTTGGTAGGTCCTCTTATGGTTTTCCACCTCTTCTTCGGTTTGGGAAGCCAGGCATTTGGCCAGGGGGTGGGACTGGGAGTGATCCATGGAAAATATATATTTATGGTTTGGTTCCAATTTCTATGGGTATCACTGAGGAGAGAAGCTGAGATGTGATTTGTGAGGAAGTTCTAAATTTTATAGCGCGCAGAGCCGGATGACCTTAGCCACTGCGTTATAAAATCAACTTGATTTCGGGGAGCTGTCCAACACCGGTTGTCTTCGATCAATGATTTATAGGGGTGCAACTACCGAAATAAAGAAAGAAACATTGCTATAAAATTTGTAATTTGTAATTGGGTGCAACTACCCAATCATCAACAGCGCGGCCCGCAAAGCCCGGATCAGCCTTCTCAAGAATATTATATCTTTGCCAATCTTGGATATGTTTGATAGTTAAGTCTCAAGATTGACCCATTCAGACCCATCAATCTTTTCCTTGTAAACTTTGTAATATTTGTAATTAGTGTTCATATTGAGAAATTCAGGTAGGGTTTCCCTCCTATTTACATAATAAAAAAAAACGTTTTTAAGCACGCGTGCTTGCTTATTTGTGGTGGTGGCTGTGATGAAATCTCGAAGTGGTGATATCTTGTTTCTTATGAATAATCCACTGCAACTTGTTGGTTTCTTTTCCTTGAAAAGTTGAGACTTCTAAATTATGGTGATGCCTCACTACCAGATGGTGGTGGTCATTGTTTAGTTGTTCATGCTCCAATTCTGTTGCAACATGTGACGCTCACGGTTGTCTTGGCCAATTCCAGGAGAAGGCCTCTATAGAGGACTTCTTAAAGACAATATATCATATCCGTGATGTACTTCACCTCAGAATGAAGCAAAAAATGGGGAAAAGATATTTTCAAGGTTATGGCACCTTTCTTTTCCTTTGGTTTTTAATGAGATTTGCCTTCTTTTTGTAGGTTTTGATTCCTAGAGTAAAACTAAGAAACATACTGACATTTGCAAAAGATCTCGCTTTTCTTGGTGAATGGCCATTATCTATTCAGGTTATTTAAGTTATTAGAAAGTGGAGTATTTTACTATACACAAAATTTGACTTGTACATTTTTTTAAATATCTATCTCATTCTTTCTCTCTTTAGAATGTGCAGTTTTTTCCATCTCAAAAAAGCATGCATGAAGATCGAAAATAAATTCATAAATAGCAAGAAACTTATGGAGAGGTTAATCTCAAAAGTCCATCCACCAACTTGCTGGACCTATTTTATTATTGTTATTATATTGTGCACAAAGGTAAAAATATACTTTTGGTCGATAAACTTTCAATTTTGACCTTCAAATTTTTAGTTATTTTCTTCTTAATTCCTTATATTTAAGAATACTATCTTCCTAATATTCCATTACATAAAACTAATTAAAATAGATAAGATAAGTGAAAGCAAATATGTGGACTATCACTTATTTAGGACAATCTAAAAGCGACAATTAATTCATGTATTTACACTAGAGTGCCATATCAACCATTCCTTCAATTTTAATTAATTCCATGTAATGAGTTATCAAAATATAATATTCTTAGGACACAAGGGACTAAGAATGGGCCATCAATTATAACTAAACATCTGCAGCTTCAATAACCATTGAGTCTTCTATCTGACATTACCTTATTGTGATGGTGGTTTTAATATAGACTCATATTACAAATTATTCGACCGTCAACGAGTTATCTATTTTTTTCTACAATGCAATGTGGAAAGCAAGTGCCTCAGAAAAAATGAAAGTATTTCTTTGATTGGTTCTTAATAAACTGCATACGTACAGAAAACAACTGGTAAAAAGGGGATGGTCAGTGAGCTCTGGTGTGCCATATGAGGGTAGTTAGAAGTCTATAAATCATTTATTTGTTAAATGGTCTTTTTCTTAACGAATCCTAATGACTCTTGTGGATGCAAAAGGAATGATTGATCGATTTTCTTTCTAACCGCTACAAGAAAACAACATAAGAGTGATGAAAATTTTTATCACTATTCCATCACAAATTGAGTTTAGTGACGAAAATTTTATCATCATAAATTTTGTCATCGCTAAATTTAGTGACAGAAAAAGCGTCCGTCACAAAATAATAGCGACGGATTTGTGACAGAATATTTCATCAGAAATTTATGATGGAATGTTTCGTCAAAAATTTGTGTCGGAATACATTTTCGTCGCTAAATAATAGTTACGAAAAGAGGCTATATCCATCACTAAATTGTGATGGATTAGTGATGAACTATTCATCACTCATCATTTCATCACTATTACGTCATAAAAATTTTCATCACTATTCCATCACAATTTAGTGACGGATTGGTGACGAAAATTTAGTTACTAAAACTTCCATCACTAGTCTGTTACAAATATTTCATCACAGTTTAGTGATAGATTGTTGACGAAATGTGTGTTACTAATAGTTCCATCACTATGCCATCATAATTTGCTGACGGATTAGTGACGAATGTATCTATCAGTCATCCGTCATTGTTCCATCACTAATCAATAACTAATGTTTCATCGCTAATCCGTCACTATTATTTCTGTCAGAAATCCATCACTAATCCATTATTAACCTAATAAAATTTTATCAAATTTTTTTCTTATAAATTTAAAATTATTTTTAAATTATAATATTTAATGCATTCTAATAAAATTTATAGATGAAAATTCAAATTCAAGAATGAGAAATGCATTTTATAAAATAAGAATAACAATGACTGCATACATCAATAACACTAATTTAGTGACGGATTACTGTTCTGTCACTAAATTTATATTATAATTTTTTTTAAAAAATTAAATATGGGATAAAAAAATCAATCCATCACTAATTTAGTAACGATAAAGGTCATTCGTCACTAATTTAGTGACGGATCTAAGCATCCATCACTAAATTTTTATTTTATTTTTTTAAAAAAATTATGACTGAAGAACCAATCTGTCACTAAATTAGTGATTCGTCACTAATTTAGTGATAAATTGGTATTCCATTACTAAATTTATATTATAATTTTTTTAAAAAAATTGTGATGAAAGAACCAATCCATCACTAAATTAATGACGGATTCCTTCGTCCGTCACTAAATTAGTGACGGATAAGTTTTTTCATCGCTAATTTAGTGATGGATAATTTTTTCATCACTAATTTTAATTTCAGTCACCATTTCATTACTAAACTGTCACAATTTAGTGACAAAAATTTTGTCACTAATTTTTGTCACTATTTTGCTGCTTTCTTGTAGTGAATTTAGTGATGGAAGGGTACTCCACTAAATTAGTGACGGATGCCTAGATTCGTCACTAACTTAGTGATGGAAGGGCAATCCGTCACTAATTTAGTGATGGATTGGTTCTTTCATCACAACTTTTTTTTTAAAAAATTAAAGTATAAATTTAGTGATGAAAGGGCAATCCATCAATAAGTTAATGAAGGATGGTACAGTTCGTTACTAATTAGTAACGGATTGGTTCTTCCATCATATATTTTTTTAAAAAAATTAGAGTATATATTAGTGACGAAAGGGTAATCTGTCACTAAATTAGTGATAGATGACCTTGTCCATTACTAAATTAGTGACGGAAGGGTACTCCATTACTAAATTAGTGACGAATGGGGCAGTCTGTCACTAAATTAGTGATGGATTAATTCTTCCATCATAATTTTTCTTAAAAAAATTAGAGTATAAATTTAATAACGGAAGGGCAATCTGTCACTAAATTAGTAACGGATGACTTTGTCCGTCACTAAATTAGTGATGGAAGGGTACTTCGTCACTAAATTAGTGATGGATAGGGCAGTCCATCACTAAATTAGTAATAGATTGGTTCTTTAATCATAATTTTTATTTAAAAAATTTGAGTATATTTAGTGACGGAAGGACAATCTATCACTAATTTTGTTAGCCCTTCCGTCACTAAATTAGTGATGAATGACCTTGTCCGTCACTAAATTAGTGACGGAAGAGTAATCCCTTAGTATTTAGTGATAGATTGGTTTGTTCGTCACTAATTTAGTAATAGTTTAGTGACAAATAGACTAATCCGCCGCTAATTTTAATTTTAATCATTATTTTTACTAAATTTTCATAATTTAGTGACAAAAAAATTTTCCACTATTTTGCTATTTTCTTATAGTGAACGTATATAAGCTTTGGTCGTTTGAAGAAAAGAAATGTATGAAAAGCAATTAGAAATCTTCGGATAAACTGATTATGTCATTCATACGGTGATTGAAAGAATATAATTGAGTATAATCACTAAGAAAACTAATCGAACCAGAAAATTACTAATTTAAACCGAGTAGTGATTCATTAAACTGTGTAGTTTGGCACAAAATCTGAGAAGAGAACCAACAAATTATATTTTGAGAAGGGACCAAACAAATGATGAAGAGAAGAAACAACATCACACAAATTATATTTTGAGAAGGGACCAAACAGATGATGAAGAAAAGAAACAACATCACACACTTCCCTGTAAACAAATGACCTGCAAACAATACAAGACAATGTCTGCACATTTTCGCGATAATTTTGAAGGGCAGACCAGAGCCTCTAAACTTTCTTTCGGACATCTCGTCCAATCGTCGAGCCATCTCTGGCGTAAGATGATTCGCCCAATCTCCAGCCTCACCACGCCTGAAGAACAAGCTATTCTCGAGCGATCCACCCACCATCTCGGTTTTTCCGGTCTTATTCACCTCCAAACTGCTCAAGTTCTCGAATGCACACAGCCTTACAATGCCGTCCACCACACCTTCCTTCTCCTCATCCAGAGTAAAAGGGAACCCAACGAACTCCGCCAACCTTTTATAGATGAAACACGGTGTGTTTCATAAGCTCTTCATATTGAGAAACAAGACCTTCTGAGGCCTTTCCAGATGCCGATTCCAGTATCCCAGCACATGATCCCAATAAGGGCCGAAAGAGGAGAACCCATTGCAGAAGAGCTCGAGGCCTCGTCAAGAGAAACAAAGCTTGATGTTTTTCCTGGCTCTGATCTTGTTGGCAAAGTGCCACAAGGAGACGAAGGTATCCTTTGGGTCCGGATATAAATAGACGATTCTGCAATCAGAGTTTATAATAGATTCTGGCAGTGATCGGAATTGGATATGGGAGGCGAAGAGCCTCGGTGAAGGGAGCACATCCAAGTCGGGGAGTTGATCGTTCATGTAAACTTGGTACTCGAGGAAGGGAACGCACTCATGAGGGCCAAGGTGGCGAAGGGGTGCTGAGAGTTGGTGTGAGAGTTGCGATTCACCGTCGCAAAAGAAGGGCTTTGAGCCAAGTGGTTCCTCTCTTAGGCGAGGAAACGAGGAGTACGTCTGTTGGTCGGGCCTTGAAGTGTTCTCGGGCTACCATGGTGGACACCAGGGAGGGCAGGCTCGCATGCCAGCCATTGAAACGGTAGAGGAGGCTAGAAACTCCCTCAGCACTTGGAAGGGTGGAAACCAGTTGACTGTAGTGTTGGTAGGTCCTCCTATGGTTTTCCACTTCTTCGGTTTGGGAAGCCAGGCATTTGGCCAGGAGGTGGGACTGGGAGTGATCCATGGAAAATATTTATGGTTTGTTTCCAACTTCTATGGGTATCGAGAAGCTGAGATGTGATTTGTGAGGAAGTTCTGAAATTTTATAGCGCGCAGAGCCGGATGACCTTATCCATTGCGTTATAAAATAAACTTGATTTCGGGGAGCTGTCCAACTCCAACACCAGATGTCTTCCGGATCTGGATCAAGGATTTATGAGGGTACAACTACCGAAATAAAGAGAGACATATTGCTCGAATGCTTTCGCAGCACGCGGCCGCTATCCATTCTTGACAGGTCTCTCCCTCCCAATCATCAAGCGCGGCCCGCAAAGCTCAGCTCAGCCTTCTCAAGAATATTATCTCTCTCCCAATCTTGGATATCTTTGATGGTTAAGTCTCAATATTGTCCCATCCAGATCCATCAATCTTTTCCTTGTGAACTTTGTAAATATTTGTAATTGTGTTCTTATTGAGAAATTCAGGTGGGGTTTCCCTCCTATTTACATAATAAAAAAAACGTTTTTAAGCACGCGAGCTTGCTTATTTGTCGTAGTGCTGTGATGAAATCTCGAAGTGGTGATATCTTGTTTCTTATGAAAAATCAACTACCAGATGGTACGTGGTGGTCATTGTTTAGTGGTTCATGCTCCAATTCTGTTGCAACATGTGATGCTCACGGTTGTCTTGGCCAATTCCAGGAGAAGGCCTCTATAGAGGACTTCTTAAAAGACAATATCATATCCGTGATGTACTTCACCTCAGAATGAAGCAAAAATGGGGAAAAGATATTTTCAAGGTTATTGGCACCTTTCTTTTCCTTTGGTTTTTAATGAGATTTGCCTTCTTTTGGTAGGTTTTGATTCCTAGAGTAAAGCAAGGAAAACAAACTGACATTTGCAAAAGATCTCGCTTTTCTTTGTTGATACAAGCCTTATAAAACGGAATGGTCATTATCTATTCAGGTTATTTAGATCTATTCAGGTTATTTAGGTAATGTTTGGTAGAAAAAATATTATCCCTGGATAAGTGTATGTGATAGAGTTTATCCCCTAGCTATCCCTAGGGATATCCTTTGCTATCCCATTGCTTATATCAAATGCAAAAGGTAAATCCATAGTTATGACTTTTGAAATTAAGAGGGGATATCCAAAGGATATGCCTCTTATCCCCTATTTCAAACACTACCTTAAGGCACTGTTTGATATGGTGGATAAGGAGGGATATCCCCTGGATATCCTCCCTTATCCCCAAATGCTATAGCTACAGGAGATAGTGCTGAAAAAGCTTAACCAGAAGGATAACCCATGCTTAACCATGGGTTATCCCCTGAACTTATTCTCTAGGGAACCCAGGAATAACTAAAGTTATCCCTTGATGGCAGACTTGTAATTTTAAAAGGTACTTATTCCCTTAGCTATCTCCTGGATAAATGCTATTCTATACATTTATCCAGGAATAGCCCAAAAGCTATCAAACACTGTAAGTTATTAGAAAGTGGAGTATTTTACTATACACAAAATTTACTTGTACATTTTTTTAAATATCTATCTCATTCTTTCTCCCTTTTAGAATGTGCAGTTTTTCCATCTCAAAAAAGCATGCATGAAGATCGAAAATAAATTCACAAATAGCAAGAAACTTATGGAGAGGTTAATCTCAAAAGTTCATCCACCAACTTTTGGACCTATTTTATTATTGTTATTATTATTGCACACAAAGGTAAAAATATACTTTTGGTCCTTAAACTTTCAATTTTGACCTTCAAATTTTTAGTTGTTTCTTCTTAATTCCTTATATTTTAAGAATATTATCTTCCTAATATTCCATTACATAAAACTAATTAAAATAGATAGGATAAGTGAAAGCAAATATGTGGACTATCACTTATTTAGGACAATCTAAAAGTGATAATTAATTCATGTATTTACACTAGAGTGCCATATCAACCATTCCTTCAATTTTAATTAATTCCATGTAATGAGTTATCAAAACTATAATATTCTTAGGACACAAGGGACTAAGAATGGGCCATCAATTATAACTAAACATCTGCAGCTTCAATAACCATTGAGTCTTCTATCTGATATTACCTTATTGTGATGGTGGTTTTAATATAGACTCTTATTACAAATTCATCAATGCAATGTGCAAAGCAAGTGCCTCAGAAAAAATGAAAGTATTTCTTTGATTGGTTCTTCTTAATAAACTGCATACGTACAGAAAACAACTTGGCAAAAAGGGGATGATCAGTGAGCTCTGGTTGTGTGCCATATGAGGGTAGTTAGAAGCCTATAAATCATTTATTTGTTAAATGGTCTTTTTCTTAACGAATCCTAATGACTTGCAGATGCAGAAGAATGATTGATCGATTTGCTTTCTAACATTATAAGAAAATAGTATAATAGTGACAAAAATTTTCATCACTATTTTGTCACAAATTGAGTTTAGCGACGGATTAGTGACAAAAATTTTATCGTCATAATTTTTATTGTCGCTAAATTTAATGACAGAAAGAGCGTCCATCACAAAATAATAGTGATAGATTTGTGACAGAATATTCCATCAGAAATTTGTGATGGAATATTTTGTCAAAATTTGTGTCGGAATACATTTTCATCACTAAATAATAGTTACGAAAAGAGGCTATATCCGTCACTAAATTGTGACTCATTAGTGATGAATTATTCGCCACTCATTATTCCATCACTATTACGTCATAAAAAAATTCATCACTATTCCATCACAATTTAGTGATGGATTGGTGACGAAAATTTAGTCACTAAAACTTTCATCACTAGTCTATTACAAATATTACACATAGTTTAGTGATAGATTATTGACGAAATGCATGTCACTAATAGTTTTATCACTATGTTATCATAATTTGTTGACGGATTAGTGAAGAAAGAATCTATCAGTCATCCATCATTGTTCCATCACAATCAATAACTAATGTTTTCGTCACTAATCCGTCACTATTATTTCTATCAGAAATCCATCACTAATCCATTATTAACCTAATAATTTTTTTTAAATTTTTATTCTTATAAATTTAAAATTATTTTTAAATTATAATATATTTAATGCATTCTAATAAAATTTATAGATGAAAATTCAAATTTAAGAATGAGAAATGCATTTCATAAAATAAGAATAATAATGACTGCATACATCAACAACACTAATTTAGTGACGGATTACTATTCTGTCACTAAATTTACACTATAATTTTTTTTAGAAAAATAAATTTGGGATGAAAAAATTAATCCATCACTAATTTAGTGACGATCAAGGTCATTCGTCACTAATTTAGTGACGGATCTAAGCATCCATCACTAAATTTTTATTTTATTTTCTTAAAAAAATTATGATTGAAGAACCAATCCGTCACTAAATTAGTGACAGACAAGGTCATTCGTCACTAATTTAGTGATGGATTGGCATTCCGTTACTAAATTTATATTATAATTTTTTTCAAAAAATTATGATTAAAGAACCAATCCGTCACTAAAATTAATGACGGATTCCTTTGTCCTTCACTAAATTAGTGACGAATAAGTTTTTTCATCACTAATTTAGTGATGGATAAATTTTTTCACCACTAATTTTAATTTTGGTCACCATTTTATTACTAAACTGTCACAATTTAGTGACAAAAATTTTTATCACTATTTTACTATTTTCTTGTAGTGAATTTAGTGATAGAAGGGTACTCCATCACTAAATTAGTGAGAGATGCCTAGATCTGTCACTAACTTGTGATGAAAGGGCAATCCATCACTAATTTAGTGATGGATTGGTTCTTTCATCATAACTTTTTTTTATAAAAAATTTAGAGTATAAATTTAGTGACGAAAAGCAATCCATCACTATGTTAATGAAGGATGGGGCAGTCCGTCACTAAATTAGTGACGGATTAGTTCTTCTATCATAATTTTTTTAAAAAAAATTAGAGTATATATTTAGTGACAAAAGCAATCTATCACTAAATTAGTAATGGATGATTTTGTCCATACTTAGTGACGGAAGGGTATTCCATTACTAAATTAGTGACGAATGGGGCAGTCTGTCACTAAATTAGTGATGGATTAGTTCTTTCATCATAATTTTTTTAAAAAAATTAGAGTATAAATTTAGTGACAGAATGGCAATTTGTCACTAAATGAGTGACAAATGACCTTGTTCGTTACTAAATTAGTGATGGAAAGGTACTTCATCACTAAATTAGTAATGAATAGGGTAGTCCGTCATTAAATTAGTAACAGATTGGTTCTTCGATCATAATTTTTTTAAAAAAATTAGAGAATATTTAGTGACGAAAGGGTAATCCGTCACTAATTTTGTTAGCCCTCCCGTCACTAAATTAGTGATGGAAGGATAATCCATTACTAATTTAGTGACAGATTAGTTTGTTCGTCACTAATTTAGTAACAACTTAGTAACAAATAAACTAATCTATAACTAATTTTAATTTTAATCACTATTTCGTTACTAAATCGTCATAATTTAGTGACGAAATTTTTTTTATTATTTTGCTATTTTCTTGTAGTGAACGTACAGAAACTTTGGTCAGTTTGAAGAAAAGAAATGTATGAAAAGCAATTAGGAAATCTTCGGATAAACTGATTATGTCATTCATATGGTGATTGAAAGAAATATAAGATTTTTCTCAAAAGAATCTCCTCGCAATCTTTGGTTCTCCATAAGATTGTAGTATCCTTCAGCTTGTGGGGCAACCTCAGCCCCAAGGAGCTCTTAAATCGCACAAAAGATTTTATAATCTTCTCCTTGCTATCTCTTTCTCATCTATCTCATAAATTCTTTGATTTTAATAAAGTTTTCTCATGGGAGAAATTTAATTCCCTTATTCTTCCATAAAAATTTTTAAAAATGAAAAAAATAAGGGACTAAGAAGTAACAATCAAAAGTTTGAGTATCAAAATAATTTTTGAGAGAAAGTTTGAGGACCAAGAGTATATTGTAGCCTTTTTCTTATTATTATTTCAGGCAGGGACAATCCAGCTACCATTTCCAGCTCCAAAGAAGCTTCCCTTGTCAAACACCAAACACCCAAACGTATGATGAAATGCTGACTCAGAGCTGTGTGTGATGAGACGACGACTCATTGCTGCGTCGACCTATGTCGGCATTCACGGTGCAAGGCATTGAAGAACAGAATAGAATAGAAAAAGAAGGAAGATTACCTGTTTCTTAATTCAATCCCATGAAAAGATGTTGATCCACATCAGATGGCCCAATTCCATGCCAGCCATAGACATCTGCAAGCACCAGCTGGTCCACCAGAAAGAGCAAAATCTGGTGCATATTACTTAATCTGAGAGAAGGACCCTCCTTGTGCTGGCTGCATCAAATAAAGCTAGATGCACTCTTTATCAGGATACATGTCTGAAGCTGACTCACTGAACTTGGTATTTTATGGTGAGCAACCAGCAGCCTCTTTTTTTTAAAGATAAGCACACAAATTGCTTTAAATAAAAAACAAGAACTTTACACCTAATCGTTTGGTCAATGTAGAAGTTATATATCATTAAGCTTGGTGGAAAATTCTAGAAATACTAACACTAGTTGGAAAAAGCAAGCGTATGGTGTGCAGAGGTGGAAAACACTTGGAGACTTTTCTTCCATCTTCTTTCTGGGTTCATTACATTATAATGCCTTTATTCCGGATGAGCTGATGATGACACAGCAGAATAAAGTGCTGTTTTGGTAAACCACTTCTCAGGTTGCTTCACCTTATAAAAGGACTCCGTGCAAGCCGTTTGGAGTAGGGAACTGCTCTCAGAGGAGAACAATCTCCATAGTGGTTGAAGGATTAGAAGGCTAATTAAAGGAGCTTCATCTCAAAATGAAGGGCCCAAACCATGGCCATGTCATTGGAATTCCTCTCAGCTCTGTCACATATGCAGCAGAAGGATTACCAAGCGAGACTGCTAGCTCTTACCTTCAATCTGATTCATATGAGTCCACATACTACAAGCAGAGTAATGATCATCTCTCTCATATTCTTTAACAAATCTCTGTCAATTTCTTTTTTCCTCCGTTTTATTGGAGAATTTTAAAAAAATCTTTAAGCTATATATTAATATGAATCTGCTGGAATTTTAGATAAAAAGGATTCAATAGTTGATTTGATGGGCAAGATCAGCAAAAGAGTGGACAACTACTTGCAAGGACTCCAAGAACATGGTAACCATTCGCCCCTACCCTGGATCCAAATTTCATCACAATGCAATATCATGCTTCCCTAACAGAAGCGGTGTATAGGAATAGACATGAACAAAGTGAACATCCATTTATTCCTCGTATGTTGTTTCAAATTATATGCTTCATCACCTTTGATGCTTAGCATCTGGTAAACGTAATCCATCAAATATGTGATGTCAATTGAAAATATTTATTGGCACTGATGTGCAATCTTGTCCTCTGACGAAATTGCAGTAACTTTGGGGCCTAGGATCTCTGAAACTATGAAGGGCAAGTTGAGCTTAGGGGCAAGGATTCTTCAAGCAGGAGGCAAGAAGAGAGTTTTCAGGCTAGCTTTCTCTGTTGAGAAAGGAGAGAAATTGCTGAAGGCCTTCCAGTGCTATTTGTCAACCACTGCCGGCCCTATTGCAGGGATGCTCTTCATTTCAACTGAGAAAATTTGCATTCCACAGTGATAGATCCGTTGCATTGACTTCTCCCAAACGAGACCTGGCCGGAGTGCCTTACAAGGTAATTCCAAGTCCAGAGTTTCTTTTCAGAGAGGTCATTTGAAAAAAAAAAAAAGGAAAAAAAGGAGAGTCTAAAGGTTTTCCAAGAACAAAATTAGAGAATAATTTTCTCAATCCTATTACAAAGTTATTTCAATGACATGTATATTAGCCTCTAACTGAATCTGGTGCCTTCTGTAGGTTTTGA
>UESW01003705.1:0-16960 GCA_900491605.1 Calamus simplicifolius | reverse complement strand
GCTGCTGGAGAGAGCAGTGAGGTGCGCGTGGAAGAGGCGCGTGCCTGTGCCCAAGGAGAGAGTGCGTCCAGAGTCGCGTACCTGGAGGAATCTATGGGTCTGATATTTATAGACTGTCACTTGGGTCTTGAGCGCCTTCTGGAAGGTTCGGAGGTTGTTACGATATGGAGGCGGACAGAATCAGGCCGTTGTGGGGCCGTTAGAATCCGTACCCGTTTGTTCAGGTATCGACGGCTGGGAGAGCTCCTTGATGTCTCAGATCTGGTGAGTAGGCCTGGGGCGGTTATGATAGGCTTTAGGCCACGTCCCGACATGATTCCTTGTCTAGGATGCCGTTCTGGTAGGCTCGGGCTCTCCCGCGTCAGGTTCCGCAGAGGTAAGTGTTAGGTTGTAGATCGCTCGGTGAAATCGAGCTACAGAAGGGGGCGAGCTACGGAAGCCCGGAAGGGCCGAGCTATGGAAGCCCGGGGGAGCCGAGCTATGGAGCCCGGAAGGGGACCCGAGCTATGGAAGCCCGGAAGGGACCGAGCTATAGAAGCCCGGAAGGGACCGAGCTACGGAAGCCCGGAAGGGCCGAGCTATGGAAGCCCGGGGAGCCGAGCTATGGAAGCCGGAAGGGACCGAGCTACGGAAGCCCGGAAGGGCCGAGCTGTAGAAGCCCGAAGGGACCGAGCTACGAAAGCCCGGAAGGGACCGAGCTACGAAAGCCCGGAAGGGCCGAGCTATGAAAGTCCGGAAGAGCCGAGCTATGAAAGCTCGGAGGGGCCGAAGGGAGGAGGTTAGCCTTAGCCGCCTTGCACGGATATTAATGTAATGACGATTTTACCACTCAACATGTTCCATTTAACAATGCAAGTGAGACAAGAATAGAATGTGGTACCACAAGTCATGACACTTCCTTTATCACAAAGCAATAGAGAGTCTAGATTAATAGGGAGAAAGGTTTTAGAATACCTTTATGCAAGGTTATAACTTCCATGGAACAGAGCTATCTCTCTTTTTTTCTAAAGCAAAATACGTTAGCATTATGCCCTATCTCACAAAACAATCCACTGAAACATAAAACTATGCCATTATGCATCATTGGAAAATCTTCGTACTCTTTTGCAGCAAGACGTGCTATTATTCAAGCATATCACAGGAAATGATACGATTCTTATCATGCCCCAAACCCTATATTGGATCTAAGGGTGGCAATCCGCCGCATGCCTGGCATGCAAGGCGTTCCGAAATATAACATCTAATACTAGAAGGAGTGATAACTATATATCGTCCAATTTAAATGGTTCTTAATATAAATCATAATCATAGATTTAGGCTACATGCCCATCATACATAAGTCACTGGGGTTACAACAAAATGTTGGATCTTAGTTTCCCTCTGAATGAAGCTCCAACTACCCCAGATCCCATTCTTCAGTCCTGTGGCTCTGAAAAACATTGTAAGATTTATATGAGCTTACACTCAATAAGTAAGCCTACTATTATATAATCATTTCGTCAAGATATATCAAACAATATTTCCATGTATAAAACTTCCAACTTCAAATACATTCATCATGTTATCAAAATATGTATATCATCAGCTCAAATAATTTTGGAAGCTTAATTATACAATAAATGCTGAAATATGCAATGTAAACAAATCCACTGTATTCATATAATTATTATTTCCTTATGTGTCCCACGGCCCTACAACACCCATCTGGTGTATCACTCTTTAATGTCCCCTAAGAGGAAGGGTCCTGATACAGCGTTATGCCATATATCATAATCAATCACAACACATCCTTTAGATGTGTGTGCGTTATGCATATATCAATCACATCACATCCTCTAGATGTGTGTCCTTCACATATCTCTCCCGTGGAGGTGGGTCCCGTATCTCTCGGCATTTCACATCGTTCACATCATATGAGAACCGCGGCGATACATATCATTCATATTTGCATGTAGCACATCATGCATCATCATGAGCATAAGCTCCTCATATCACATATACAGTGGTTTGTACATTCATAGCATAAAATACATCAATAATACCAGTATATTTTGCAAAGCCAAAATAATCACATCATTCAATTTTTGCACATTATAATCCATTACTTTGCAAAATATCAGTAATCACATATAATTATAGCAGATTCCCAATTGTATAACAAAATTCCATTTTGTCTTTTTTTTCAAATAATGTAATATATCCATAATTTTCATATTCAAATAAATTATGAAAATTATAATAAATGCTTACTTACCTCAGTACGCTAATTCCAAACTATAAATCAGCTATGTGGACATCCGGTTACCTACAACATTAATTTCCATAATTAAATCTCAAAAATTGGAATAATGCAGCATCCCCTAAGGTCTACCCAGTTAATCCTGGGCCCAACTTTGGGCTTGAATATCTCTCAATTTATAAGCCTGAATGGGGAAATAAAAATATCCTGAGAAACTAGAATCAATGCCGAAACGGGCCATATTTTATTTCTCCATTTCTGACCCAATATAGGGCCCAAATCATAGCCCAAAATTGCTCACGAGCCAGCCCAATAGGGCCCAACGTGGGACGGCCCAAGCCGGCCCACGTCTTCATCGTCTCCCCCATCCTCCCTGTTTCGCTCGAAACAGGGGGAGGCCGTGCCAGCGGCCAGGGCCGCCGCCGACCAAATTCTGGATGGCCCGGCCGTCGGCGACCGGGCCAGAGCCGGCCGCGGCGATGGCCGGCTCCCTCTCTCTCTCTTTCTCCCTCAATTTCTCTCTCTCTCTCTCGCTTGATCCATGGCACGCGACTCGTGCTGGTGGCACGGCCGGCCACCGTGGCCGGCCGGATCCTCACCGGACGGTCGCCCACTGCCGGTGAGGCCTCCTGGCCGATGCCCAGGCCCGGCGAGGCATCGGGCACTCCGCCGGGCCCGAACCAAGCCGTGAACCGGTTTGGTTCTCCCTCTTTCTCTCTGTCTCTCTCTCAATCTCTCTGCAACTCTCTCTCTCCCTTACCTGTGGCTGGCCGGGGGGGAAAGCTCATGGAGGAGGAGGGGCGTTCCCCCCTCCTTATATAGCGGCAAGGGGAGGGTTATCCCTCCCCTATACCCACGTGAAGGGGGCACGTCGGCGCCCCCTTCCTTGACTGGCTGCGGCACCCTTTGCCGCAGCCATCAATAATGGCGGAGGAAGGTGCGGCGCCCCCCCTTCCTCCGTCAACAATGGCGGATCCTCACGTGGTGAGGATCCGCCACTGAAACAGGGCTTCACATTCTTTCCTCCTTATAAAAATTTTGGCCTCGAAATTGGTGTATCTCATATAACATTTAAAATCCAAAGCTTTATCATATGATTAATCTTCTTTACATATGTTAAGTTACAAACAATTGAGGATATTTTTCTTTAATTTCTTCCTCAAGCTCCCAAGTAGCTTCCCTCTCAGAATGGTTACTCCACTGAACCTTGACATAAGGAATGCTACGCCATCTTAAAACTTGATCCTTGCAATCCACAATACGCACAGGATGCTCCTCATACGTTAGATCCTTCCTTAACTGCATGGGCTCAAAACTGTATCACATGGCTGGGGTCAGGAATGTACTTTCTCAACATAGATACATGAAATACATTGTGTACCCCAGAGAGTGCTGGAGGTAATGCCAAGCTATAAGCTACCTCCCTACTTTGCTTAGAATTTCAAATGATCCAATGTATCGTGGACTCAGTTTACCTCTAATCCCAAATCTCATCACATTTTTGGTTGGTGATATCTTCAAGAAGACATGATCTCCAATTTGAAATTCTAGCTCCCTTCTTCTCACAAAATAAAAATAGTTTAGCCCGAGTTGACTCAAAGTTGATGCAAAGTTGAACTCATCAAGTCTGCTCAACTGACAACTAGGGACTTAAAAATGGAGTCCTCCAACTTCAGCAAGCACTTGAAGCCCATGGAAGGAGGAAGCCGTTGGGCTCCTTTAATTAAGCCCACTATTCTTCGATCACACATCCAAAATCCTTAGCCATTGATGTAAAATTATAAGCAAGTCCACCATATTGTCATCCGACGTTAACTTTTTAATGCATCTTGAATGACCTAAAATAAAGGTCTTATGATGAAGTTATGAGTAATTAAATAAATATCCATCGATAAATTTAAAAAAAAATTATGAAAATGTTTTCCATGGCTTAATTTAAGGATAATTTTTAGTGTTTTATTTGAATTATATAATTCTTTCTTGTAAAATATATTAAATACTATAAGTTTATTTGCAATCTTTTATGTAAATATTTAATATTAATTAGCTTTTTTCTCTTTAGAAAATTGGTTTTCAAATGGAAGTAAAAAATCTATAAACTTTAGAAAATTAGTATCTTACATAAAGTAGAAACCTATTGACTTTAAAATATACCTCTATAAATATGATCTAATTGAGATTTTTGGGTACTAAATTAATAATCTAAAGAATGAAGGTTGAAGGATGAAAGTTGATGGAGCACTTAACCATCAAAATTAAAAGCTTAATTGGGTGTCTGTGAGTATTAGCAATTTTATCTGAAGATGTAAGTTATCTAATCTAATTAAATATTTAGATTGGCTCACAAGCACTTAACCATCAAAATTAAAAGCTTAATTGGGTGTCTGTGAGTATTAGCAATTTTATCTGAAGATGTAAGTTATCTTAATCTAATTAAAGTATTTTAGATTGGCTCAATCAAGCCGGCCAAGGATACGAGTCCAACAAGGATGCGGAGTCTTCTAACTCTCGCAGTACTGAGCAAAGTCCTTACAATAAGAAGGGGAATCCTCGTTTGGAAACTATGCCCAAAGCCCACTTATAATCACGACCCATTTATAATGAAGAGTTGTTACGAAACTATACCCCAAGCCCAAAGAAATATATTGATGAAAGCTCTTTCATTTTGATGAAAATGACAAATTATATCTCTCCTTGTTTTAGAAGGGGTTTTTACCAACTAACAAGATGGAGTTTGAAGGGAATGTATCTTTAGAGTTTGACAATTTCTGTACAGACATATGTATGCTTGTAATTAAATGTAGTGAACAAAGCTGCTTTGACACATAATTACATGTATACACAAACAAGCACACATGCATGTTGTCCCTTTCTTTAATTTATCTTTTTTTCTAAGAGAAGAAAAATGTGCTACCTAAAATGCATAAGAAGCCAAACTGCTGAAGGGCAGTATTCAAGCAAAATTTAAATGCTTAGATAATATAAAAAAGGATGTTACAAAATTGTTGTAGTCATAGTATTTGGAGTGCTCGGCCCGATTGCATGGATACTCTCTCTAGAATATTTGCTCATCCATTTAAGCATAGAAATAACTGATTCAAACTAAATATGATACAAAAATATATCAGTCACAGCATAAGGGGCGCTTTTCCTGTAGTGAATTTCCTATCAGGGCCCAAACCCAACAATGAAGATATGTAGAACGGACTTCGCTGAGTCAAGCGGGTAGTACCAACAATTAAGTTACAGCCCATTCCTTCCTGCAATAATAAGTCTCTCTCTCTCTCTTTATACATGAAAAATAAAGAAAGCAACTCCTGTGTTCAATTGCTGAAAGATGTTCAAGCAGTCATTCAATTGGAATATAGTTGAACAGAATAAATTACTAACAATCACCATGGGCTACAATTAAGCATGTAAAGTTCCTAACTGTTCCACTCTAACTGTAAAGTTCCCAACTGTTCCACTCTAACTGCTTCTAAATAATTCTTTAACAGCTAGACTGAAGGCAATTGTTTTATTTTTGTGTTGAACGCCGTAATAGCAGCAATCTTCTACTTCCAGTGGTGTGCCCACTGTAGAATCTCTTCCGAAACTCATCCCGCACCTGTTTCTTACGTGTTTTCTTAATTTTGGTTTTTTAAGAGACCCATTTTCCCCATGCATGTATGGCTACCGCTTCTGGTCACTAAGGATGAGAACTAAATTATGAGATGCACGGTATAAGGCACTTAATTTATTGAACAAATAATGCGTGGTATCAGACGTATTCAGATCAATATTCCTGTGTGTATGCTATTTGCAAATAATAAAAGTCTAGTTTGATAAAGCTTTGAATGGCCCAAAGTACTTTTTAAAGATAAGAGTGCTTTTCAATGCTTTGGAATGCTCGGTAATTTTATCAATATTGTAGAATTTTGATGGGAGGATATGGGGATTGTCGATCTTTCCCAAGAGTACCTTGCATTGTTTGATCATAGGATCACGTGTTTGTGCATTTACCTTTGTTTGAGATAACTCAGCAATTTCATGCAAAATAGGAAATACTTCAAGATATTCACGTGGATGATAACAGACAACCCAATTGCTCCTGTATGAATGATTGATCAATCTTTATTGATTTGACCTTTTGCCCACTGGTAGATCTAAATTCTGAATAGGCTGAAAATGCACTTGCAAAGTATAGGAACAGAGAATGGGACATGTACCTTCCTCTCAATACATGAGGGTGGGTTAGCTTTTGGCTACCTGTATACAGTCTCAGACCTCTGTCAATGATTTTGGCCCATTCATTAAAAGTCATTGTGATGTGCAACATATATATGATACAAGCCAATGGATTATGCTACAGGACATGTGGAATGGTGTACAGCATTCCTCCTATGTATTGTGTCAATAACCTAGTGTAGCAATACGTATTTATTATATGCCATAAAATTTTATGGACCGCTACTTAAGCCCTTGATGATTAGCTTCGTTAGATAAAGGATGAATTTGCCATCTTTTAGTCTATCATGTCTGGAAATTGACCTAGCATGGTGCTAGAGATTCTTTTGCATGTAGCACAGAAGTGTGTGGTCCAATTTCTTAGGATGGTTAAATGCCAGGGATGAGACCAGATATTCTTCTCCTTCTTTAACCTCATATGAATGATTAATAATGCCATATATCTAATTGTAAAGTAATACACATGACGATTAGCTCTTTTTTGTGCTAATCTTGATATATTCATAACAAAGCGGTGGCTAAATGATCGACTTAATTGTTCATTCACCGTGAGTATACGTGATAATATTTATCTTGTCAAAAATTACTACAAACTGTCAAACTTTTTTATTTTATTTTATTTTATCTTTGCAAGTGTTGTTCTTTACTTTGCCAATGTCACCGATCAATTTGATGTGAAACACCGTTGCATATGGGAAAATTCACCGTCTTGTTCATGCATCTTATCGGCTGATGTCTTATGCTTAGTTATATCCCTTTGGAAGAGTCAAGCCATAGTTCCTTGGATTTTTAAATTTCATTCCCTGAGCTACTTGTTCCAGGCCATTATGGTACGCCGAACAATAATTTTATTGATGAGTATAGATTTGTTCTTTGGAGCAGGAACTATCCTTTTCCATCTTCCATTGTGGAAGCTCCTGAACTTTTGAGACCCCCTGATTGATGGTTCTTGAATTGGTTTTTATGAAGGCCATAATTTCTCATTTATGTGAAGATGAGCAAATTAAAGCTGCAAAACAACGTTGCTATAAGCCAAAGTTTGCGTACAGGCTATTATGAACAAAATGCAGCACTTTGCGGCCATTTGAACGACACCTGTCATCATTTTGTACGTTTAATCATGTTTATATGCTTTATGTACCATTGTTATGCTGATATTTCAAATTAAACCTGGCATGGATATCATTAATTCCCATCAGAATTAGCATGGAGATCTGCAGTATGCTAACAATTTTGTGTTTGAGTGTGCTGAATAAGGATACAGGATACTCGAATGCCGCATTGCGTTGAAACCAGTGCTTTTTACCCCCTCTTTTTCTTTGTTTTTTGTTCCTGTGAAAGGAAAATTGTTGCCTTTACTGCTAAGCAGTTCATATTTTTATTTTCTCCCAAATAATAATTGGTTCATTTGATTCACGAAAATGAGATTTAGGAATGAAAACCTGAATCATTGATTTTGATTTTGATTCCAACAATTTGTTTAAGTGGAATTAGAATCTATTTTTAATTCCACCTGGAATGATATCATAGTTTGATTAAGGATTGAGATTTCTCATGTTTTCATTTCAGTCATAATTATTTCGTTCTTCTTCTTACTGCCTCCTATTTTTCTCCTCTTTCAATGCTACCCGTGAGATATCATTGTTGTACATTAAAAAAAAAAAAAACAGAATCATGGTGTGAGACCTTAAGATATAACTTCAATGGTTTTTTTTTTTTTTTTAAGAAAAAGAAAGAAGATAAGCTGCTGCACTCGTCTTCTATATTAACTAAACAAATATCTTTTATCCTTCCTAAACAACTATAATCTGCAGTTATTTTATTCAGTAAATATTGAATTTGGATTCCAAAGAATAGAATTACGATATAAATTGATTTAAAGAAAATAATAAAAATTAAGTTGATTCTAATTTCAATTCTAATCAGTAAAGAAAATTAATAATTTTAATTTTAATTGCAATCGAATCTACTTTTGGTTTTTATTTTAATTTCAACAACCAATAAAAACTTTGCAAGCCTTTCAATTTATTAGCTGGCAAGGATCAGAACAAGCAGGCTCCTTGCATCTGGACATGCTTAGGTTCTCAACCTCTTTTTGCAATTAATTTATTTAAATAAGTACTTCCATTTTATTTTTATTCTTTATTTGCTCTAGCCTGTATATTATGTTGGCCTCTCTGTAAACAAGGATTGCTCGCCGGTGGGGTTACAAGCGTGAAGATCGTCAAGTTGTAGGTTCACTGGCCCGTTAAGTAGCTTTATTGGTGCAGCCTACCACATGCGGGCCACCAGCCATCTTTGAAATGTTTGATGTAACTCGGCCATCTTGAAATGTTTGACTGGCCCAAAACTGCTTTTTAAAAGATAAGAGTGTTTTTCAATGCTTTCGGAATGCTCAGTAAATTTTATCAATATTGTAGAATTTTGATGGGAGGATATGAGGGATTGTCGATCTTTCCCAAGAGTACCTCGCATTGTTTGATCATAGGATCACGTGTTTGTGCATTTATCTTTGTTTGAGATAACTCAGCAATTTCATGCAAAATAGGACGTACTTCAAGATATTCACGTTGATGAAAACAGACAACCCAATTTCTCCTGTATGAATTATTGATCAATCCTTTATTGAGTTGAACTTTGTGCCCGGTAGATCTAAATTCTGAATAGGCTGAAAATGCACTTGCAAAGTATATGAACAGAGAATGGGGCATGAACCTTCCTGCCCAAATACAGGAGGGTGGGTTAGCTTTTGGTTACCTCTATGCAGTCTCAGAGCTGGGTCAATGAATTTTGGCCCATTCATTGGAATGTCATTGTGATGTGCAACATATGATACAAGCCAATGCACTAGGCTACAGGACATATGGATGGGTGTCAGCATTCCTCATATGCATTGTGTCAATAACCTAGTGTGCAATATGTATTTATTATATGCCATAATGTTTTATGGACTGCCACTTAAGCCCTTGATGATTAGCATCGATAGATAAAGGATGAATTTCACCATCTGTTAGTTTATCATGTCTGGAAACTGACCTAACATGTCAGAGTTGCATATGTTTTTTTTTTTTGAAAACTGCAATGGTTGCAAAGCATGGTGCTAGAGTTTCTTTTGCATGTAGCACAGAAGTGTGTGATCCAATTTCTTAGGATGGTCAAACGCCAGGGATGAGACCAGATCTTCTTCTTCTTTTAACCTCGTATGAATGATTAATAATGCCATATATCTAATTGTAAAGTAACATACAGGATGGCATCCTGCAGGTTAGTCAACTTAGTTCTTTTTGTACTAATCTTGATATATTCATGAACAAAATGGTGGCTAAATGATGACTTAATTGTTTCATTCATCGTAAGTATATGTGATAATATTTATCTTGTCAAAAATTACTACAACTGTTAACTTTATTTATTTTATTTATTTTTTGTAGGTGTTGTTCTTTCCTCTGCCGATGTCACCTGATCAATTTGATGTCTTGTTCTTGCATCTTATCGGCTGAAGTTTTATGCCTAGTTATATCTCTTTGGAAGAGTCAAGCCATAGTTCCTCGGATTTTTAAATTTGATTCCTTGAGTTGCTTGTTCCAGGTCATTATGTTATGCTGAAGAATAATTTATTGATGAGTGTATATTTAGTTCTTTGAGGAAGGAATTGCTCTTTTCCATCTTCTATTTTGGAAGCTCCTAAACTTTTGAGAGCTCCTGATTGCTGGTTCTTGAATTGGTTTTTGTGAAGGCTATAATTTCTCATTTATGTAAGATGAGCAACTGAAAGCTGCGAAACGACGTCGCTATAAGCCAAAGTTTTGTAAATGGCACCTGTCATCGTTTTGTAAGTTTAATCATGTTTATATGTTTTATGTACCTTGTTAAGCTGAATGCTGATATGCAAATTAAACCTGGCATGGATATCATTAATTTCCAATAGAGTTAGCAATGGAGATCTGCATGCTAGCAATTTTATGTTTGAGCGTGCTGAATGAGGATGCTGGGCAGTCTAATGTCGCATTGTGTTGAAACCAGTGCTTTTTTCCCCTCTTTTTTTTTTTTTTTTTTAATTTTCCTGTGAAAGTAATATTGTTGCCTTTACAGTTAGTTCTCCCAAATAATAATGGGCTCATTTGATTCACAAATATGAGACCCAGAAATAAAAATCAGAATCATTAATTTTAATTCTAATTATAACTATTGTTTAAATGAAATTAGCATTTTTTTTTTTTTTTTAAACGGACGATCACACCAGTCTAGCGTGAGTCAAGCCCGACATATCAGAGTACAAAATTTGAGATAAAACCAAAGGACAAGCATCACCAATCTCCAGGACCAGAAACCAGGAATGATGGGCAACCCGGCAGCTACCCAATCAGCCGCTGAGTTAGCTTTCCGGTAGATATGTCTCACCTGGACTCTAGTAGCCTGATGGAGCAAAGATCTGATGTCACATAACACCGGGTTAACAGGCTCAGGGTCGCCGATGTCCTGCCGTAGCCAACGCACCACAGTGAAGGAGTCCCCTTCAATAATAAGATGGCGGCTGCCCAGATTGCGGATAGCATAAGATATGCCAGCCCACGCTGCATATAACTCAGCTAGTGGTACTGACAGGTCAAGAGAGCCAAAACCACCAGCCGCAATCATCAATCCATCCGGGTCACGGATCACGAAAGCCGATCCAGCCAACCGACTTTGAACACTGCCATCAAAGTTGATCTTGACAGATCCTAGTGGGGGGTTCCCAAGAAACGAAGACCGTGCGCCGGTGCGCTCCGCAGTAGCAGGGGAATCCCAGATACTAGGTCTATCAGCATCAAGGCCAGACTGATGGAGCATATACTCAGCAGAGAGGGACAGGGCTGACCGGAGCGTCATGTGGGAAGGGGTACTATCATCGGAGAAAATTTTCTTGTTCCGAGACAGCCAAACCTGGTAAGCAATATAAGCGGCCGAAGAGCTCAATCGCCGCATGCCCCCCTGAGCGTCCTGTCGAATCATCTTCAGAAAAATAGAACGACAAGAGCCACTACTATCACTCCAGCACTGAAATCCTACTACCTGCCAGACCAATCTGACACTGTCGCACATAAAAATAGCGTGGTCAGCAGTCTCCTCCGCCAATCGCATAAGGGGCAAATAGGCTGGATCATCATACCCCTGGATAAAGCAAAGAGCAAGTTGGAAGACAGTCCCAAGCCAGCTTCCAAATGAACAGTCGCACTCTATGGTGAATAGGAAGCTTCCAGATCCACAGGACATCCAGCATATGCATAGCCTGTGGCCTATACTCCTGGATAAGATCTCGAATCGGAGCACGAGTCGTATAGGATCTCCTCCAGAGTCTGATATCCGAGGCACCATCCGGTATAAGGGGGATGGAAAGAATACATCGGGATAGCTCTGCCCCAAATAAAGTGGCAACCCGGGAGGCATGCCAGACAGTGCGATCCTGAGCAATTAGGTCACTGACTCTCATACCACTAGCAATGTCAGTGCTCACAAAGGTAGGCCATCGGACAAAGGAAGATCAGTCACCCACGTATCCCTAATCACATCAACAGAAGTACCATCCCCTATCATCCACGAGACATGGGGTAGAATGTCCTGAGCATGATGACACACCTCTTTCCAGAAGAAAGAGCAGGCACGAGTAGGCTGGGGAAGTGTATAAGTGGTCCAATCACCATACTTCACACGCATAAACGAGCTCCACAAACAGTCAGGTTCAAGCAAAAATCTCGTCGCGTGCCTGGCAACCAGCGCCTCCCTCCTCACAATGAGGGACTGAATCCCAAGCCCTCCCTCTGAAATCGGCATACAGACAACATCCCAAGCCACCAGGTGGATCCCATGACCATCCTGCATCGAACCCCAGAGGAAGTCTCTAAACCATCTCTCCATCCGCCTCAAGTAGGTCACCGGAATGGCTGCGTTAGATAGAATGTAGAGGGGAAGAGAAGTGAGCACAGAACGAATAAGGGTAAGTCTGGCCATCATAGATAACCCTGTGACCTGCCACCCATCCATCCGAGCACGGACCCGGCGTTCAAGGTCAAGGAAGTCAGAACAACGCGGTCGTCTCCCCGTAATAGGAATACCCAGATAGGAAATCCGATCCGCCTGAACAGAGATTCCCAACCTCCGCTTAATGACCTGTCTCAAGGGAGGACTAGTCTTCGGGCTGAAGCAAATCATAGATTTATCAAGATTAACTTTCTCCCCAGAAGCCCTGCAGTAAGACTGAATCACTGAAGCAAACACCGTAGCATTACTTAAAGTGGCTCTCCCCACCAAGATACAGTCATCAGCAAAGAGCAAGTGAGAAAGCGAGGGCCCTTGGGGACCGCACTATAGGGAACAATAGCTGAGTCCTGTTGAGCCTGATGTAAAGCCCTGGAAAGAGCATCCGCTGAAAGAATGAACAGGAAAGGTGACAGGGGGTAGCCCTGCCTGAGACCAATGGCAGAATGGAAGTAGTTCGTAGTCCGCCATTAACAATGATAGAGAAGGATGGCCTCTGAATACAGGATCTAATCCAGGCAATAAAAGGCTCAGCAATCCCAAACTCCTGAAGAGATCTGTATAGGAAGTCCCAGCTTACTCTATCATAGGCTCTTTCCATATCCATCTTGATTGCCATCAAGCAGTGATGAGTAGGAGCTCTGTGGAGATCATGCATAACCTCTTGAGCTAAGAGGACATTATCAGAAATGCAACGTCCTTTGAGAAAAGCCCTGCTCAGGAGAGATGATGCGAGGGATGACCACTCTCAGGCGAGAGACCAGGAGCCGAGCATAAATCTTATAAAGGGTGGTGCACAGACTGAAAGGACGGAAATGCTGAGGCTTGGAGGCATCAGGCCGCTTCGGCACTAGGACAATATGAGTCCGATTCCAGTCAGAGGGAAGAGAATTGGCCTGAAAGACAAGCTGGATAGCCTGCAGAACATCTTGTCTCACGATGGTCCAATAATGACGAAAGAAGAAAGGGGGAACCCATCAGCCCCGAGCCTTATCAGGACCCAGGTTCCATAAAGCCTCCCGAATCTCCTCAGAAGAAACTGGCCTAGTGAGATAGTCGTTCTCCTCTGTAGTGACCTTGAAGGGGTTGGGCACAGGACACACAGGGAACCCGACCCCCGAGGTCTTAGACCACCGAGATCGAAAGAACTGAATAAGCTGGTCCCCAATAGCCTCAAAGTTGTCCTGGACATTACCCTCCTCATCTACAAGCGCCGAATCTGATTCGCCGCTCGGCGCTTTAAGGTGACCTGATGGAAGAATCTAGTGTTCTGATCGCCTTCCTTGATCCACTGAACACGGGACCTTTGCCTCCAATAAATCTCCTGTGGCGGAGGAGGGAGTGGTGGAGAGCAAGGCTGGACCGGAGAGTAGTAAGGTCAGAGTCTAGAAGCCCGCAATCCGATCTTCCTTGTCCTGTAGAGAGGCAATAGTATTCTCTAACTGCTCAATCTGCCTAACAATGTCACCAACCTCCTCTCTATGCCACCTGGACAATCGGCGCCTGGCCAATTCAAGACGCCGAGAAAGTCTGTAAGTAGCATTCCCTCTAACTGGGGTATGCCAGACCTAAAAATTAGGGAGCGGGCTGCAGAATAAGAGGTCCAAAATTTCTCAAATTTAAACTGGCCTCTGCTCTGAATGACAGCATCAGTAGAAATTAGGATAGGACAATGATCAGAGGCAATCCGAGAAAGATGAGTGACAGTGGTAGAAGGAAAGGACCGAATCCAATTGGCCGTGGCCAAGACCCTGTCTAACCGCTCTGACACTCTAGCAGCTCCATGACGATTATTGCACCAGGTAAAATGGGCACCCTGGAACCCCAAATCCAGCAGATTAGCAGAGGCTATGAAAGTTCGAAACTCCAAGATAGCAGTAGTTTCCACGAACTGCCTCCCCCTCTCTTCTCATTAGCCTCCGTAATACAATTAAAGTCTCCAGCACACAGGGCAGGAATGCCTTGAGAAAGCAGAGAGAGGAGCTCGTCCCAGAGAACCCGGCGGGTCCGGAAGTCAGTGCTGGCATAAACCCCAGACAGAAGCCACGGGGGCAGCGATCCCTCGAAATAACAAGAGCCACCTGCTGGCCGCATATATGAAAAGCATCAACTCTGATATCAGCAGACCTCCACAACACCAAAATGCCGCCAGATAGTCCGTCGGACTCAATAGCATAAGAAGACCAGGATCTAGATATCTGTCTTCTAACAGAAGCCAGACTATCACCAGACAACCGAGTCTCCAGCAAGACGCAGATATCACAAGTATGAAGCTGCATCAGTCTCCCAAAAGAGGAGCGAAACGAAGGTTTCAGGGCTCCTCTAACATTCCATATGAGGATCTTCATTCAGAAGGTGGGGCCCACCACATCCCCTAACAACTCAGTAGCAAATGAGCAGGTTGTAGGGATCACTGCTTCCAAGGGACACTGATCCGGAGTATCCATAACATCTGCTGTGACTTTCGGTTGAATGGCTTGTTTAAGTAGAGAAACTACAGTATCATGGGACAGACCCTCCTCCTGCATCATCTGGGGGGCGTCCGAGTGTTCATCTAAGCCCCGAGCCTCCGTAGTTTGATTAGTCATAGACCCAAAACCCCGAAAGGTCTCAGGTCCATTAACCTCAGCCATGGGCACTGATAAAGTGAGGAGGATTGCACTGTTCTTTTCCCCGGAAGTTTCCCTTTTCCTTTCCGAATAATGGGAACAACCCGTGGGGCCAAAGATTCAACAGGTTCAATAGGTCGAGCCCGCTTGAGTGGGCCCGGATTGGCTTCTTTGCGGCTCTTCGGCCTACCAGTCGATTTGTCGGAGCCCAGCAAAGCAAAGGGGTTGATTGATATCACTGATGACTGTTTCAGAGAAGTATGAATCCCAGCTGAGGCTTCAGTGGAAACCGGCACGGCATGCCCCTCTCAGATGACACAGGTAACAGGGAGACCGGCACAGCTTTGGAACCCCCCCTTGAGGCATTTTGCCCATCAACACCCAAACCATGGGACTCCCCTGAATTAACCTTCCTGCCTCCAGTACCATTCTGCGCACCAGAGCAGAGGCCCTCGTCCTCAGGCACCAAAGCCCTACGAGGTCTCCGAGCAAACTTCTTCGGAGTTTGCCAAGCGTCCGAATAACCAGCCTCCCGCCCCGCTTGCTGAACCTTTGAAGCAGGACCAGCGACTGTAGCCGAGAGGAACGCCGCCGCCGAGGGCCGCCATCCAAGGCCTGAATTGCAGACAGTCGAAGGAAGAAGCATCAGACGGAGAAGAAGAGCATTGGCCCGCCGTGTGCACCTATCCACAGGAGGCGCATATACCCTCCAAATGCTCGTAGACGAACTGTTGCCAGAACGGCAACGCAGAGCCACGAATCCTTGCTCCCGGCCTGAGGGGTTTGCTCAGGTCCACCCGAACACAGGCGCGAGCAAACCCCCCTCTCTTTCTTTCCCTGGTAGCATCGTCTATGTATTGGAAGACGCCTGCAACCGAGATGATTGAGCTGATAATCTCCTCTGACCAGTACTCTATCGAAGGGAAGGCAGCCGTATCCACAACAAAGCAGAGGCCAAAGCACCTTCCACGGCACAAATTGAGGACGCCATTCCTCCATTGCAAGCAACTAACCGTTGGCCATCCAAGGTCTAGCAAGAGCAGTCTCCTTAGCTGAAGAATCAGCGAATCGAAAGAGGTAATGGCGGTGGGCCAAGCTGGCAACTTCCACATTGCCAGAAATCCCAGCTCGCCGGAACTCCCTCAGAATGGCCTCCGATGGGATCCAGCGCGAGAGACTCCCGCAATCACCGCCTTCAATCTCACTCCGAAGATTCATCGCCAAAATCTGGGCCGGGACCTGGATCACCTCCGGAAACCTCCGTTCCAGAGCCTCGACTTCTGCCGGAGAGGGTAAAGACGCCACCCATTCAAAACGACTGTCGATCCTCCGATTCCAAGCCCCGCCCCGTCCTACCTCCATCCGAAGCCACTGGGTTGACATTCGGGATGGAACCCATCATCCACAGGAAGCAATCAGTCCGGCACCAATAATCGCCAGAGATCGATGCCAAAAGTCCGAAAGCACGAATCTAAAAGTAGCAACAGAAACAGAGCACACAGTCGCCAGACGCACGAACTCTAAAGCTCCACTTAAGACAATTCTACATCTTTTTTAATTTCACTGAGACTGAAATCATATTTTAATTTAAAATTAAAATTCTTTAAGTTTTTACGTCCGTTATAATCATTCTTATTCTTTCTTTCGCTTGCTTTTTTTTCTTTTTCTTTTTTTTTTTCTCTCCTAATGTTATCTTTGAGCCCTTCTTTTTCTTCTTTTCTTCCCATGTTACCCATGAGCCCTCTTATTACATCTTATCACAACACAGTTGTTGTACATTAAAAAAAAAAACAAAGTTACAGTTTTGATATAAACTCTAGTGGTACCTTTAAAAAAATAAAAAAAAATAAAGTCATAATTATGATGTAAA
>UESW01003704.1:10874-46266 GCA_900491605.1 Calamus simplicifolius | reverse complement strand
CCCCCCCCCCCCCCCGCCCTCGCTCCCTCACCGGCCACGGCCGTGGCCGTGGCCATCATCGCCGACCATGGCCACGCCCGGCTGTGGCCGGCTGGTGGCCGACCATGGCCTGGCCACAAGAGGGGAAAAAATTCCTTTCCCCCCCCCCCCCCCCCGCCCTCCCCCTCTCATTGACGGCCATGGCCGTGGCCGTTGCCGGTGGCCAGGCCATGAGAAGAAAAAAAAATTCCCTGTCCTCCCCCCCGCCCTGCCCCTACCATCACCGGCCACGGCTGTGGCCGTGGCTGTCGTCGCCGGCCATGGCCGGCAGGTGGCTGGCCGTGGCCTGGCCATGGTGTCCAGGCCACGGGAGGGGAAAAAATTCCTTTCCCGCCCCACCCTCCCCCTCCCGTTGCCGACCGCGGTCGTGGGCATGGCGGTCATCGCCGGCCACGATGGCCATGCCACAGGAAGGAAAAAAAATTCCCTGTTCCCCCCTCCCCCTCCCATCACCGGCCACGGCCGTTGCCGTCGTCGCCGGCCACGGCCGCACCCAGCCATGGTCGACTGGCGGCCGGCCGTGGCCAAGCCACGGGAAGGGCAAAAAAAAAAATCCTTCCCCCGCATCGCCGGCCATGATAGTGGCCATCGTCGCTGGCAGCGGCCAGGCGCAGCCGTAGCCGGGTGGCTGCCGGCCATGGCCTGGCCACAATGGCCGGTCCATAAGGGAAAAAAATTTCAAACCCCCCTAGAAGCCCCCTTCGGCTATTTTTTTATAAAAACAAAAAAAATTATTATAAAATATTATTTTATAAGGTAACAAAATATATTACATAACTAATTTTAGTGATTTAATGATTTAATTATTATTATTAAAAATATTATTAGTAATTTGTTTTGATATTTTAATCTTAATAGCGTATTCAGTCATATTATTATGTCACTTAAATTTAGAAAACCACTATAGTAATATCATTATATAATAATTCTATATTACAATAAAATTAGAATACATTATAATAATATTTTAATATTGTATAATAAATTATATTATGTGATATTATAATATTATAATATAATGATTTTATAATATTATGAAATGGAACTATTTTGTGTTTGATGAATTTTAAAATAAAATCAAAATAGTTTTCTTTATGCAGTATTATAAGAATGTTGTTATAACTTAATGTTACAATATTAAATTTAATATTACATCCATCGTCACCCATAAAAAAATTAATTTAACAACCTTATAAGGCAACATTAAATTATGATATAGTACGATATTATTAATATAATATTTTAAGTATATATTATAATAAATTGTATTACGTGGGTAATATTAATATCACACGGACTATATAAATTTGCAATTCATTCATATTAGGATTTTATGTTATAAAATATGATAAATAATTTTATCCCTTTAACTTATAATATTTACTGTGATCATAAAAAGTATGTTTATGATAATTATATTATGTCATAATATTAATAATATCATATTATAATATATTAACTTATATTAGTTTATAATATTCTAATATATATATAATAAATTATTGTATTCTAATAAATAATGATTGCAATATAACATCATTGTAATATTTGCTAATTAGTGATTCTAATCAATAGTAAATTAATTAAAGAAATTGCTTTACGATTAATTAGTGCTTCTATTTTAAATTAATTAAGTGATTGATTAGTGGTTTTTATATAATTATGGTTCAATTTCTCAGCATATTAAACTATGCATGGTAGTTTACTGGTGAACATCTTACATATATTATTGCATCTTATTTTCATTATGAAATTGTTGTGACTTAGGCTTTGATTTAAGTTATAATTCCTTCATTGGGATATGTTATTTTGGAAATTAGATTATGTATGGCTTTAATAGATGTGCCATGATTGATGTGTTATGAAAAATTTCGGTCCAGCCTGTCCAATATTGAAACATTATTAGATATTAGTATACATAAATATTGGATTGAGGTTATTATCTTTGACATAATATCAGTTTTATAAGTTAGTGACTATAGACCACAATCAAATATGTATAATAGTCAAAAAAAATTTCACAAGCATAAGTTTGATTGTTTTTCTTAAGAATATTATTTCTCATAGTACTGAAACCTTTAGACCCATTTGAAAATTTGCAAGACATAGTCTTACAAATTCTCAAATTATCCTAATGAACAGTTTAGATTATTTTTTTGCAATATGTTAGTCTGCTATTAATTATCATCTGTTAAGATTATGGTATTTCCTTATATGTTCTCCTAGTGTGGCATATATGCCACACATTTAGGAGAATATATGGGAAAATGCTGCTGAAATTTCAACGTAAATGATGATAATGAATAGCAGAATACCATATCACAGAAAATAATCTTGAATGGGATAGGGCCTTACCTTTTAGATATGAAGTGAATGTGGAATTAATTTAGGACACTTGCATACTTGTGAAGTCTTATGAACTCGACGTGGCACGGCCTTACAAGGCAGGGACCTTAGCAGGGCCTGGCCTAATCAATTGGTTGCAATCATTAAAAATAAAATTAATTTATTATTATAAATTTTTTAAATAGTTATTATTTACCTTAGATGTGTAAAAAATAATTTAGTTATATAATTATTAATACTAATATTGTTTTATATTATGGTTTTCTTTAATGGTTTACCAAAAAATTGTATAAGTTGGTCAAAATGAGTGGACCTAGCTCGTGGATGTATGCAAGATTAAAAGATGGCTTGCTTAATCCAGATTCTTTGAATGAATTGGAAGAATTTATTAGATTTGCATGAAGCCAACCCGAATGGATGGATGGGCCTAGGATTAGGTGCCCCTGTAACTTATACAGGTGTCAGAATAAAGCGTACAAGGATGTTGAAACTTTGAAGGTATATTTGTGTAAAAAGGGGTTTGTTCCTGGGTATGATATTTGGTACTGTCATGGTGAAATAGAGGAAATGGGTGCAGCTGTAACAAGCCAACAAGTTTCAATTCCCGTTAATAAACTATGTGCGAATTTAAACAAATATGAAGAAATGGTGATGAATGCATCGGGTAATGAATTCAATCAGAATACATTTATGGAAGAACCAAATCCAGATGCACAGCAATTTTATGATATGCTTTGTGCTGCAAATAAAAAATTGTATCCTGGTTGTGAGGGTTATTCCTAATTGTGTATGGCTGCTTGGTTATTGAATATTAAGACAGAACATCGATTATTAGAAAAGATGTTCAATGCTATAGCTGGATTAATGAAGGAAGTTTTGCCAAATGATAATGTTTTAGCAGACAGTTTTTACTCAATGAAGAAGTTGTTGCGTGGCCTTGGGCTCCAAGTTAATAAGATCGATTGTTGCTTGAACAATTGTATGATATATTGGGGTGAAGACTCAAACCTGAGATGTTGTAAGATTTGTGGGCAATCGAGGTACACCAATGATGAAGGGGGAGCTAGTACAAGTAGGAGGAAAAGAGTGCCTTACAAGAGGATGCATTACTTTTCTCTTACTCTACACCTGCAAAGATTATACAGATCTAAGGTTATAGCTACTGATATGAGATTGCATGCCGAATATGAATCTAAAGAAGATGAAATGCAGCATCCATCAGATCAAAAGCTTGGAAGCATTTTAATGACAGTCATCCTGATTTCACCGATGATATAAGGAATGTGAGATTAGGTCTTTGTACCAATGACTTCCAACCATTTGGTCAAGTGAGCCAATAGTATTTTTGTTGGCCATGATACTGACTGTATATAACCTTCCTGCATGGAAGTGCATGAAAGATACTGCAATGTTTTTGATAGTTTTGGTTCCATGACCATCAAATCCAAAGGAAAAGATTGATATCTTCTTGCAACCGTTGGTAGCCAAATTAAAATGTTGTGGAAAACAGGAGTCATGGCCTATGACATTTCAATGAAACAAAATTTTATCATGAGAGCTGCTTTGATGTGGACAATCAGTGACTTCCCGGCATATGCAAAGTTGTCTGGTTGGAGCACTGCTGGGCGTATGGGTGCCCTTACTGCATGAATGATTCTGATGCATTCACATTGCAAAAGAATGGTAAGCAGTCATGGTTTGATAATCATAGAAAGTTTTTTCTCCAAATCATCCTTATAGGCGGAAATTGATCGCCTTTCGGAAGAACAAAGCAGTCACAAAATTCACCAAACCGGTTAGGTCTAGCATAGATATATTTGATACTATAGAGCATTTGGGGTTGAGATATGCTTGGGAAGCCGATGCAGATAGAGTAAATGGCCGTATATGTAAAGAACACAACTGAAAGAAGTGGAGTATTTTTTGGAATATGTCATATTGGAGCACAAATCTCATTCGGCACAACTTGGATGTTATGCATATTGAAAAATTTTTTTGACAACATATTTAATATAGTGCTAAACATCCCGGGAAAAACCAAAGACACTGCAAAGTCAAGAGAAGAACTTAATCAGTACTGCAGAAGAGCTGATTTGAGGAGGAATGCTGATGACCTATCTTAAAGCCTGTTACACTCTTGACAGAAATTCATGAGAAGTTTTATGTAACTGGGTTAGAGGGTTAAAACTTTCAGATGGTTATACTTCAAATATCAGTAGGTGTGTGGACATGCATAAGCTCAAGTTATTTGGCATGAAGAGTCATGACTGCCATGTTTTGATGCAGCGATTATTTCCTATAGCTTTTCATGAGTTACTTTCGCACCATGTGTGGAAGGCATTGACGGAGCTTAGCTTGTTCTTCAAGGAGTTATTTACCGCAGTCATTACTTTTGCATCACTGGCAAGGCTTGAGGATGAAATTTAATTATTTTATGCAAGCTGGAAATATTTCCTTCAAGTTTTTTTGACTCAATGGAGCATTTACCGTTCACTTGCCATACGAAGCGAGTATAGCTGGTCCCGTGCAGTATCACTGGATGTATCCTTTCGAGAGGTAAATATCTTAATAATCGGTAGTACATGTTGACATTTAAAATTTTATTTAATTGCGAGAAAGTTGGTTTATTCTATTTCTTACCTTTACACGTAGGTACCTTAAGAAGTTAAAAAATAATGTATGGTATAAGGCAAGGGTTGAAGGTTCTATATGCAATGCACACATGGTTGAAGAAGTTTTAGCTTTTGCCTCTCATTACTTTGAGAGTCACGTCCACACGAGGAGCTGAAATCTTGGTCGTAATGATGACGTATGTATGGACGAAGGACAACCTAATGATGGTAGAATATCAGTTTTTAAAGGTATCGGTCGTTCATTTGGGAGGCAAAAGTCAAGAGATGTGAGCGATGGAGAGTATAATGCAGCACATTATTACATCCTAATGAATTGTAGAGAAGTCGATCCATACATTGAGTAAGTATACACTTCACTACTTTAAATTATAATATACCTCACTATTTAATTGCTAACAGAAGTTTTAATTGTTATCATCCCTTTAAGATGTTTTGTGATAGACAATGACAGATGAATCCCAACATCACCATTGGGAAGAAGAGAAACGGAATTTGCTTACTGGTTTAATGAATATGTGAGTAGTATCACTCAATCAATTGCATAATGGCTTTTATTTTTTAACTTGGTTTTGAATAGCTTATTAATTTATAGGTAAATGGTCCATGGTTCACAATCGACCATATTTTCATTAAATGTCTAGCGCAATGGCCATTGAAGACCATAACAACTTCTACTGGCTATTTTGTTAATTGATACAAATTTTAAATTGAACAACTAGCATCTTCAAGAGGCACACAGAACTGGGGTTTGTGTGTTAAAGGAGAAAGTGTTGAGCAAATATGATGGATTATTACATAAAGTTAGAGGTAGTTGAAGTTGAATATCCCGATTGGCCTATAAAATGAACCATATTGTTTCGTTGCGATTGGTTTGATCCGACAGTTCCTATGGGTAAAAGGGTTCATAACGACTATAATCTAGTTGAAGTCAATCATCACCGAAGATTGCAGAAATATGAACAATTCATCCTTGATCCCAAGCTCAGCAAGTATTTTACTGCGGATATCCAAGTTTGCGCAACAACAAGCGAGATTGGTGGACTATTTCTAAAATCTCCCACGTTCAGCAATCATATTAGATGAGAGTTGTCAAGTCAATCACCTGAGTGCCCTGCATTTCAAGAGGATGAGATGGAAATGCATGCAATTGAGGACGTTACAAGGGCTCCTGAAACATCAGTTAGAGATCCAAATGGTGATGTCCAAGAAATTGAGGATGCAAATGTTTGATTTCCTTCCGATGATAATGACACTGATCACAATCCGATATGGCATCGGATGTTGAACCAACATTTGACTAAACAAATGATACTGATTAAACATAGAGGTTTATCCAATTTCAATTTATTTTTATAAGTGCTAAATTTTTACATATTCAATCATTATTCATAATTATATTGCATGGTTCTTTAGTATTTTCAGTATGTCGGGCCGAGATAGATCTTCCGCCGATGGACAGAGCGAGCAGGGACGTGGCTCTGCTGCATCAAATCACTTTATGAGCATTGGAGATGGAGAGTTCAAATCTGCAGCCTTCGAGTCTCATAGCCGATTGGCATAGACATCTGAGAGTTCTTCCCACGTCGGCTGCACCATACTTCGACTGGATGTTGATGGGCAGTAAGTATATAATAATTGTAAATATATTTTTATGTGTTACCGGGCATTTACTTATAAATATGGATTTTTTTGCAGCTTTATTGAGCAGCATTCTGTATCAAGCCGGATCAGCTCCATATTCTAGATCCGTGCTGATCCCACTGGCTACTATTGGCATCATGTATCTGCGGCCATGAGGGAGTTTTATTTTTAGAGTTTTAGGTAAACTTATTAAATACAATTTATCACTGATTTAAAATTATTTAATCTTAATATATTCTTAAACTAACTGTTTATTTAAATGCAGAAAAAGTTTACGTGGGACCTACCATCCATGATGCCGTTAGGGCAGCATGGAATGCTCTTGCGACACGCCGATACTCCGACATGCTTCATCATTGGAGAAGATCGGGTGATCGTTTTATGCATGTGCTGGAGGGTATTTGGCACGACTGGCAGTAGGTGTGGCAGTCTGAGGCCTGGCAAAGAAGGTCGCATCAACCACCATGAACCACCGATCTGAGAAGGCCGGTTGTGGCACAGGTCTCTCCTGCCATACTGTGGGGTCCATTTCTATTCAGGAGCATAGACATCGTATGGTAAGAAAATAGAAATAATTTAATTACTAATTTAGTCATTTACAAATACTTACATTTATATCATTTCTTCTGCTTTTGTAGTCTGAGCGGGAGGGCAGAGATCTTGGTAAGTTCAACCTATCATGGCGACACACACCAGGAAGGACGGTACCTAGGTCGATGCACGATCACAGGAGGTTGCGGTAAGAAATTAGACTTATATTATAACTGTTTAATTTCTAAACCTTTATTCAGGTTCGTATAATGATTCATTTATCATTGATTCTATAATTCAAAGGCACGAGTCGAGGAGCTTCAGTCCCTGGCATCGCAAGTCGACTCCACTGATGGGGGGCCGCCCATTGAACTCTTACCAGAAGAGAGTCGCCTATGTTTTTGGAAGCTGTTGATGCCTAGCCGCGAGGCCGTATGGTCTACGGTCTGGGTGCTAAAGCTTCTAGATATTTTTTCGGCTCCACTTCGCACTATTCTGGCGATATTCCTCCTGATCGTTTAGATGATATTCGAAGATCTATTATGAAGGAGGTTTGGTAGAAGCTTGCAGACATGAGAGAGCAGATGCATCAGATGCAAGATTTGGTTCGCCAAATGTCGCAAGGTTCATTCTAGCCTCTGCAGCCTTTCCGTGATTGTGACAGTGCGGATTCTTGATGTATTTTTTTCCTATTTTGCATATCCAAAATTTTCATTATTAATATAATAAAATTTTACATATTGTTCAAAATTTTGTGATTAATGTTTCGATCAATATTTTTAGATATTTGGCGATAATGTTTCGATTGAATGCAATGAAAGTATTAAGAGTTTTAATAATATTTTAATTTTTTTAAAAAGTCCTCATTATAATTTTTTTAAAATTTTAAATTCATAATTTTGCGACGCATATTGCATTGCAATATTGCGACGCAGCTCATTGCGCCGCAAATGCGTCACAAAATTGCGACGCAATTTGAGTCGTAATATTGTGATGCAATTTGAAGTCGCTAATGCATCGCTAAATTGCGACGACTTATGTTTTATCACAAAATAGTAATATTTCATTGTGTCGCTAGGCATTGCTATTTAGCAACAAAACTGCGACGGATAGCAGTTTACAATGAAATTCACACCGATGACCATAATGCATAGCTAAAATGAATTTTTCTTGTAGTGCATCTAAATTGTCTTCATACCAGAGCCTTCATGTGCCTTCGTCTGCTCTGCAGCTCTGACATCTGTACGCCAATTATCTTATATAAAATGCCATTTTTTTTATATATCATCGTTGCACAAATAATATTTTACATTCAGATCCTGTACTCTACGTATAGCTAGAATTTTTTTTTTCTCGCAAAAATTAGATCTGTACAAAGCTATTTATTGTTTTCAAAATACTAAGGCCAAGGAGATTCCACATCTGAAAGCTTATCATATTAAGTCGGACTAGATAAGTAATAATTTTAAGTTATTTTGATGTTTGTTTGATTGCAAAGATGCTTATTTTACGTTAGTTATTTTACATAATTTTAAGGATTTGGTTGTTCATAAAGTTTGAATGATGTTTTGAGATCTCACGTTCACCTTGAAATTGGTCAAGATTCCTTCCATCCTAGTTATGAGGGAGAGAGAGAGAGAGTTTTAATGGTATCATTCTTACGTATTTAAGTAGTAGGTTATGTGGAATTCTCTGAATGAAAGCATTAGTGCCTGTACTTTCGTACAAGATAACAAACAAAAGTTAATCATGTTAAATTCCTCAGATACATATATATATATATATATTCAGTCACCTCCATATTTTTTATTAATCAATGGTAGCCAGACGATCTTCATGAAAGATGAAAGATGTGATGTATGCCGGCAATATTATCGTCTGGCATTCCATTAATTTCTATTGGGTTTATTTTCAATACAGATTATTTTTGAAAGAAAAATTAGAGTAGAAAAAGGTTTCTGTTTAAAAAAAAAAATCTAGGGTTTCAAAAGCACACCATATAACAATATTATTTCTAGTTTTATGGATAAACATAATGCCTCTTATCCATATGAGGCTACCACACCAAAGCATAATAAAATAGGCCCATTATGTAAAAGCCCAATACAAACTAAAATAATAAATAAAATAAAATACTAAAAACTAACAACCATTATATTTTAACACTTTCCTTTAATGGTTGTTCTTGGATATCCATGAGATCTCTAAAGTGAATGAATTTCTCCTTGGATAGTGCCTTGAAGATATTGCCATTTGATATTGAGTCTTCACATACTTGACTTCAACTTCTTTTTCTTCTACCACATCTCTTATGAAATGGTACTTGATTTTGATGTGCTTGGTGTGGCTATGATATATAGGATTCTATCATAGAAATGGTAGACTTATTATCACATAGTAGAGTAGTAGCTTCCTTTGCTTCTCACCCATATCTTCAAGTGTTCTTCTCAATCAAATTATGTATTGTGCTGCCAAAGTAGTTGAAATATATTCAGCTTCAGAAGATAATAATGCCACTGTATCTTGCTTCTTGAATGCCCAAGACATGACACCTGATCCATAAAAGAATACATAACCTAATGTGCTTTTCATATCATCAATGCTTCCAGCTCAATCACTATCCTAAAATCCAAATAACTTCACAATATCATTCTTGTTTCTTTCATACATGATTCCATAATCTTTAGTACCTTTGATATATCTCAAGACTCTTTTTGCTTGTTTAAAGTGAATCCTACTTGATTTTTGCATAAATCTGAAAAGTAAACTTGATGTAAACATTATGTCTGACCTTGTAATTGTTAGATACAATAAACTTCTAATAATGCTTCTATATAATTATGCATTGGCTTCACCACTTTCATATCTTCTTTCATCAACTTCTCATTTACCACAAAGGTATTTTCACATTATTGTAATTTTTTATTTTGAATTTCTTGAGAATACCTTTTGCACACTTCTTTTGACTGATAAAGATACCATCTTTTTTTTGATTGATTTCAATTCTCAAAAAATAATGAAGTAAATCCATATCATTCATTTCATATCTTCTCATCATATCACTTTTAAAAGTAAAGATCATATTCTCATTGTTACCAGTAATAATTAAATCATCAATATAAAGAGAGACATTGAGAATATCATTACCTTGTTTGTTCACATAAAGTGTTAGTTCACTTGAACTTCTTAGGAAACCTTTTTCATTGAAGTAGGTGTCAATTTGAGAGTACTATGCTCTGAGTGCTTGCTTCAGCCCATACAATGCTTTCTTCAACTTGTATACCTTGCTTTCTTAACCTTTGATGATGAAGCCCTGAGGTTATTCAACATAAATTTCTTCTTCCAATACTCCATTCAAGAATGCTAACTTTACATCTAGTTGGTGTAGTTTTCAACTTTTATGTGCTGCTATAGAAATAAAAGTTCTAATTATATCATGTCAAGCAATAGGTGCAAAAGTTTCTTGATAATCAATACGAGGTAATTGAGAGTTTCCGTTTGCTACCAATCTTGCTTTATGTCTTTGAATGGTTTCATCTAGATTATGTTTTGTCTTGTAGATCCACTTCAAGCCAATAACTTTCTTATCATTTGGTTTCCTCACTAATTTTCAAGTTTTATTTTTCTTGATCATATTAATTTCTTCTTACATTTCCTTGTTCCACACTTCTTCATGCATAGCATTTTCATAAGTTTCAGGCTCAATCATTCAGAAATTACAAGAAGCATAAATGTCACTTAATCTTTTCATTCTTATGGGAGTAGAACTTGAAGATAAAATTGAACTTGAAGTTGGAAATGGACTTACACTTGAAAAAGTTTGTGGTGAACCTTCAACCTCATTTTTTTCATTTTGAACATCATAAATTTCTTCATCACGAGAAATAATATTTTTATTAACTTTCTTTTTCTTTCAATCCCAAGTAACTTTCTCATTGAAAATAACATCTCTTCTTATGATCACTTGATTTTGCTTCAACCTGAAAAGTGTGTTACCTTTTGATTTAGAACTGTATCCAACAAAGATGCATTTTTTACTTACTTCATCAAGTTTATATCTTCTTTCCTTTAGAATATGTGCATAACATACACATCCAAAGATTTTGAAATGCTTCACTGAAGGCTTTCTGCTAAACCAGGCTTCAAATGGAGTTATATTTTGAAGAGCTTTTGTTAGACATCTATTCACTAGATACATTGTTGTATTCACTACTTTTTTTCAATAAGAATTTGGAAGGCTTTTGTCTTTGAGCATAGATCTAGACATCTCAATAATAGTATAGTTCTTTCTTTCTATAACTCTATTTTACTTTGGTGCATAGCCAATAGTCAATTATTTTTGTATACCAATATCTTCACAAAACTTCTCAAATTCATTTGAATTATATTCACCTCCTCTATCACTTCTTAGCACATTGATATAATGCGCACTTGTCTTTCCATAAGATTTTTGAACTTCTTAAAGATAAGAAATGCCTCTGATTTATGTTTCATAAAATACATCCATGTCATTCTTGAATAGTCATCAATAAAAATAATGAAGTAGATGTTACCTACATGAGGAGTTTTCATGGGTCCACATATTTAGTATGAATAAGCTCCAATGATGCTTTGGCTCTCCATATATGCTCTTTTGAAAATGCCTCTCTATGTTGTTTTTCAAATGCACATCCTTCACATGGTTCTTTCTTGTCATGTATTGTCGGTAGACCATACACCATGTTCTTTTGATGTAGACTTTTTAAGCTTTAAAAATTCAAGTGCCCAAACCTTTTGTGCCATAGCCATGACTTATCATTTATATCCATCTTTCATGCAACATCCTTTGCATAGTGCAAAATAAGAGAAAAACTTATATTTTTCTTCATCTTGATATTTGCCATAAGTTGCTTTTTCATTCCTCTATCATATAACTTGCAAACATTATCTTCAAAGTGTACCATATGCCCGTGCTCAATCAATTGTCCAACACTCAAGAGATTTTGCTTTAAGTCTATAACAAGTAAAACATCATGAATAAATTCCCTTCCTTTCTTGGTATTAATTGCAATTGTGTCTTTTCCTCTTGCTTGGACTAATACAGTATTTTCCATCTTCACTTAAAAAATTGAAGAACTATCAATGTCCATAAAAATAGATTTATCACCAATCATGTGATTAGGAAGAGAAGGGCGGAGCGTCAATTTTACAGCAGATGGAACGAAGTGAAGGAAATCTAAACTATGATCAAGCTTCGTTAAGTTGTAGTCGAGGAGATCGAATCCAAGAGAGGACCTGCCGGGAGTCTGGTCCTCCGTTGAAGATCTAAGAATGGGAGGCGAGAGAGAGAGAGAGAGAGGGGGGGGGGGGGGGGGGGTTTAGTGTGGGATTACATGGGATGGTGTTTCAGGAGGAGAAGATGACAGGCAAAGAATGCTGGAACAAAACTTGGGGGCTTTTGCTAGAAGGAATTTACCGGTATCATCCACTAGCTTTTTCTCGGCATCTAAATTGTCTTCATACCAGAGCCTTCATGTGCCTTCGTCTGCTCTGCAGCTCTGTACATCTGTACACCAATTATCTTATATACAGAATGGATCTTATTTGGTATCTAATGTGATAATGCACGACCGCAGACGTGGAGCACCGAAAGACCTGATCTGGCTGCTGGCGAGATCCTCGGGCAACCGAACGACCTGCAAGAAGTCCCAAGACCAGAGGGGTTCTCCGGTGGGGACCCTTCGATGCCCAAGTCAGTGATCAAGGTCACAGCTGAAGGAAGGCTCAAGAGAGCCCTCTCAGGTCTAGAGAACCCTTAGAAGTGGAGTCTTTCTGGATGAAAAAGTGAGGGAGTGCTTAAGTTAGCATACCTGAATCTCTTGTGGACTTACCCTTTTATAGGCCGTTGAAATCTGCATAGGCTCGGGCGCATGACATTCCGCGAGGAGGAAATGTCTGCGAGATGCATGGAGGTTACGTGAGCTTGGGCTAGTTTGTGGGTCCTATCCCATCAGAGAGGGAGAGCCAGTGGTTGGTGAGCCAGGTCCCATCAGTCGGCGGAATCGACTGGTAGGTGGGTCTGGTCCCATCAATAATGTGCTCAGGAGATGTCAGTCTGAGCAGGTTAGACGGTTGGTGGTTTTAGCAGGTACAGGGCCAACCTTAGGAGGTCTGGGCCACCACGGCATGTCCTGGAGAAAACGGGGCCACCGGGGGCCGGCTTTAGGAGGTCGGGGCTGCCACGGCATGCCTTGGAGAAGACGGGGCCGACGGGGGCCAGCCTTATGAGGTCGGGCCTGCCATGGCGCGTCCTGAAGAAGATGGGGCCACCGGGGACCGGCCTTAGGAGGTTGGGGCCACCACAGCACGTCCTAGAGAAGACGAGGCTGCCAGGGGCGGCCTTAGGAGGTCGGGGCTACCACGGCGCATCCTGGAGAAGACAGGGCCGCGGAGGTCGGCCTTAGGAGGTCGGGGCTACCACAGTGCATCCTGGAGAAGACAGGGCCACTGGGGGCTGGCCTTAAGAGGTCGGGACCACGGTGTGCCTTGGAGAAGCAGGGGTGGACTGGGCCGACCTGGGGAGGTCGGGGCCGCCACGGTGCCCTGAAGAAGATGGGGCCGCCGGGGGCCGGCCTTAGGAGTTCGTGGCCACCATGGCGCATCTTGGATAAGACGGGGCCGCCGGAGGCTAGCTTTAGGAGGTTGGGGCCGCCACGATGCATCCTTGGAGAAGACAGGGCCACGAGAAGCCGGCCTTAGGAGGTCGAGGCCGCCACAGCGCGTCATGGTGAAGACGGGGCTGGCCTTAGGAGGTCGGGACTTCCACGGCACATCTTGGAGAAGACGGGGCCCGGGGGCCGACCTTAGGAGGTCGGGGCTGCCACGGCACGTCCTGAAGAAGACGGGGCTGCTGGGGGCCGGCCTTAGGAGGTCGGGGCTGCCGCGGCCTACCTTGGAGAAGCCGGGGCAGACGGGGCCGACCTGGGGAGGTCGGGGCTGCCACGGCGCACCCTTGAGAAGACAGGGCCGCCAGGAGCCGGCCTTAGGAGGTCGGGGCCACCATGGCCCTTCCTAGAGAAGATGGGGCCGCCGGGGGCCAGCCTTAGGTGGTCGGGGCTGCTACGGTGCGTCCTGGAGAAGACGGGGCTACCGGGGGTCGGCCTTAGGAGGTCGAGGCCGCCACGGCGCATCCTAGAGAAGACGGGGCTGCCGGGGGCCGGCCTTAGGAGTTCGGGGCTGCCATGACGTATCCTGGAGAAGACTGGGCCGCCGGGGGCCGGCCTTAGGAGGTCAGGGCCGCCACGGCATGTCCTAGAGAAGACAGGGCCGCCAGAGGCCGGCCTTAGGAGGTCGCGGCCACCACGGCACGTCCTAAAGGAGACGGGGCCGCCGAGGGCCATCCTTAGGAGGTCGGGGCCGCCACGGCGTGCCTTGGAGAAGACGAGGCAGACGGGGCTGACCTGTGGAGGTCGGGGCCACCACGGCGCGCCCTGGAGAAGACGGGGCCACCGGAGGCCGGCCTTAGGAGGTCGGGGCTGCCACGGCGCGCCTTGAATAAGACGGGACTGAAGGGGCTGCGCTAGTGCCACGTGGTTGATTTTGCTATGATTACCCCTGTGACTTTATTGGCCATATCATCGGTTACATCAGATGCCCCCCCCCCCCCCCCCGCTCCTGAGCGTGAAGGGCCACGTGCCACTCGCCCTTTGGGCAATAGGAGTGTAAAAATTCAAAGGCTATGATAATTGACTTTAGGCGCTTTAAATGGCGGGCAAATCGGCGCGCCTTCCCGAAGCGATGTCGCCTCGAAGATCTTCCGTAATCATGCAGTAGGTGGGCGCTAACGTTGGTCCCCATCGATTTGAGGGGGTGCTTCTTGGAGGATGGAAAAAAGGTAAGAATCATCATTGCTGCTCCACGCTTCAAGCATTACTATTGGCCGGAGACTCCGCTCCTTGGTTGAATCGAGGCGGGGTGCCTTGATCGTGGGCAAAAGGCCGACGCTTTGGGATGTGGCGTAATAGGCGAGGGCCACGTGGCCGATCTTGGGGCGGTTGGTTTGAAATTGGGGTATAAAAGATGCCTCCAGGGCCTGGGGGGAGAGTTTTATACTGCCATTGCTCTCCTGCCTTCTTCCCTCTCGAGCTTCCTTGCAACCCGAGACCTTCAGCCTTCGTCTTCTTAACAAATCCCTAGGTTAGTTTTCATTTTTCACCTTCAACCTTTGATCCATGGACCGTAAAGCTATTAGAGAGGGTAAGAGACCAGTAGTAGATCTGTCCTCTTCCCCGGTGAGAGCCGTTCCCATTTCCTTCCACCGCCTGGCGCCCTCTCCGACAACTAGCCTTGAGCCGGCGGGGCCAGGGGGGATCGCCTCCACCATGACCCCTGAGGATGTAGAGGCCATTAGGACTACGTATAAGGTCCCAGACTTCATTCATTTGTCCGCACCTAGCCCTGAAGACAGAGTGAACTCCATCCTCCCTGGACGAGTTGCTCTGTATGAGGAGTTTTTTAGATGCGGGCTACGGCTTTCTTTCCATCCCTTCTTCCTGAACCTCTTGAATAGGTATAGGTTAGTACCGACGCAGTTGACTCTGAACTCGATTCGGATCTTCTGTGCCTTCGTCATCCTTTGCCATTTTCAGGGGTCCGTGGCCAGCCTATCCTTATTCCGAGCTCTTTACAAACTTCGCCGCCAGGGTGAGGGGGCCTGGTGGGTGTTTACCGCCAGGCTGGGCAGGGCTCTCCCATTGGGTCTTTCATCCAAGATTAGGGGATGGAAGTCTCGATTTCTTTTTGTCCATATAGAGGGAGTGAGGACCGAATGGGGGGAACCAGACGTGAGCTCTAATGAAAATTCGGCCGTAAGTGATAAGGATGAGGAGCTCTTCCGCCATTTCTCTAACTCCCAGATGCCTTCCTACAAGGACCTCCTGTCCGAGGAGTACTTGTATGAGGCCGAGCTGGCTCTGGCAGTTGGTGAGCACATAAATCCTTTCTTCTTGCCCTCGGCCGGACGTGGCTTTTACCCATTTTTAGAAATTTTTCCCTTTTTCTCCTTTTTCTTCTTTTTGCGTACTAACCCTTTTTTTTTATGTAGCCATAAAGTTTTCTACGAAGAAATTTGAGGCCCTTGTGGGCCAAAAGAAACGAGCGGCCGACGAGCAGGAAATGCCGATCAAGAGGGTGCGAAGGGCTTGCGCCGAACCGGTCGAGGCACCAGAAGCCCCCCCAGTTCAAGCACCCGTGGAGGAGCCGACCAGGGAGGCACCAGCTAAAGGGGGAGTCCCCGGGCCAGCCGGTGTCGAGACGGAAGAGGGGGAGATCCCTGCGACCACTGAGACTACCATGGTGGTCTTGGATCCTGAAGAGGAAGCCCCTGCCGCCACTGAATTTGCCGAGGCAGGGCAGGTAGCAATCACTAGAAGCCCTCTGGCTCCCGCTGAGCCAGAGACGAAGAGGGTGCCTCCCACATTCGGAGAGGGAGAGGTCGCCGCTAGGAGCCTCAATGCCAGGGCGAGGAGGTCCAATGGGCAGCAGGCCGGGACGGGGAGCTTGTCTCGGCGATCCGTGCACTGCTTGACTCAGTGGATGGCAGACAAGACATCGGGAGGACCACTGCGACTGGTGTCCAGGCTATCCACCACAGAGGATGCCGCGTGGGCCGTGGCCCTCCTATCCACGGCGAGAACCTCGGCAATTGACGAGGAGATAGGGAGGCAATCCCATGCCGCCATCCTCGACATGGTTATGGTCAATGTGCTCGAGGTAACCTTTTGAATGTAACCTCCTTTTGCCCTACTTTGGTCGATATGTGGCTAATGGGCCTTCTTGGTGCAGTTGGCCAACGAGGCCTTTGCCCTTCGTGCAGCGGCGAATCATACAGGGGAGGCACTCACGTTGACCATTAGGCAGGCCAACAAATACAAGGAGAAGGCCCGTGCACTATCTAAGAAGTTGGCTCGGAAGCAGGAGGAGGCTAAGGTCCGAAAGGAGGACCTAAGCGGCCGGGTGAAAGAGGTCGAACGCCAAGCCAAAGATGAGGGCGTTTGTGCCTCCACGGCAGTGTCCAAGATTTCTCTCGTCTCATCTAGGATGGACTCGGCCAGGGCCAAGGCGGAGGAGCTTTGTCGCCAGCTCCAGCTTGCAGAAGACCGGGCCGACACGGCGGCAGACGAGGCTCGGGTAGTGATGAGGAGAGCTGCCGCGGCAGAGGTAGCAGTGGTTGATGCTGGCCACCAGCGAGGCGGGGCGGAGGCTCATGCCAGCAAGGCCGAGGCCTGTGCCGAGGAAGCGGAGGATAAGGCCTGGCAGGCCGAGGCACGCACCAAGGAGGCTGCGGCCAAGACCGAAGCACGAGTCCAGGAGGACGAGACCAGGGCGGAGGTGCAGATTCGGGAGGCCTGGGACAAGGTGGAGACTCGCATCCAGGAGGCCAGGGCCAAGGCCATTGCCGACTTTAAGGCTTTGGCGGAGTTCGAGCAGGAAGTTTTGGAGGCCAGCTTTGACGCTTATACAAAAGGCTTCGAATTCTGCAAGGAGAAAGTGTCCGTGGTCTTCAATATCAGCAGCTCCGACCTCGAAAAGATTCAGCCTGGAGGTCCTGGTGACGAGGAGGCGGCAGAGGAGGAAGAGGTCAGAGAGGAGCTGGGGCCGAATGGACCTTAGGAAACTTTATACTTTTCTTCTTCCCTTGTACCCGACCATAGGTTGAATTTTGTAACCATTGAAGCGACTAATGGAAAGAGAACCATTTTCTGAATGTTTCGTTCCCCCATTGTAAGGCGTCATTTGTGTTGAAAGTGCTGCGGCATATCCTGCTATTCATATATGGTAGCATCCAAACAGGTTCACAAGAGTTCACACCGTTGAATAGACTTCTAGGTAGTTGAGGTAACTTAATGACGGCCGCAGCCATTTAGGATTTTTAAGCTTTCTTTTTGCTGTCTGTCTCTGCGGCGGCCGAATGCATGGTAAACTTGCGAACTTAGGAATCCGCTTGAATGGGCACAAACCTGTTGAACCCATGGGGGTACCTTGGTGATTAATTTCGAAGGTGGCGCCGGTGGGCAAAGTCCTCCAGGGGTGGTGTGAAACTAGACGACGCCCTTCTAGTCGAGACATCGATGAATTTCATCTTTGGACTGTTGCGACGTGTCGAGATCGAGTTTGATGGGAAGAGCCGGAGCGAGGTCGACTATGGTGAGGCCAGAGCGCAAGCCCGAGGCTGGTGCCAGGGCGAATGCCTAGCTCCTTTAGAAACTGCTGAGATAGAGTCATGTCTGCCAGAGGCCTCCCAAGCCTCGGAGGGTGGTCTGAGGGTTGAGAGTTGTCGGGTTCCTCTCATATCGCCTCGAGGTCCGTGAGGGGTGACTCGACCTGTTACGGAGCCTTAAGGATTTGAACGACTCGGGAGGCACCGCCGTGCCAGGGCCGAGTGGTATCCCATGGGCCGCGATGCCGATGAGATCCTTTTGAACCACCTCGGGGTTTATATTCACCGTCGCGAAGGGCAACTCGACCGGTTACGGAGCCTTAGGGATTTGAACGACTCAGGGGCACCACCGTGCATGGGCCGAGTGATATCCCATGGGCCGCGATGCCGGCAAGATCCTTTTGAACCACCTCGGGGGTTTATATTCACCGCCGCGAGGGAAAACTCGACCGATTATCAAGCCTTAGGGATTTAAACGACTCGAGGGCACCGCCGTGTCGAGGTCGAGTGGTATCCCATGGGCCGCAATGCCGGCGAGATCATTTTGAACCACCTCGGGGGTTTATATTCACTGCCGCAGGGGCGACTCGACAGTTATGGAGCCCTTGCAGGCCGCAATGCCGGTGAGATCCTTTTGAACCACCTCGGGGGTTTATATTCACCACCGCGAGGGGTGACTCGGCGGTTACGGAGCCCTTGTGGGCCGCGATGCCGGTGAGGTCCTTTTGCGAGATCTGGCCTTTGGGTGCAGGGGAGAAATGACTTCAGTGCCAAAGGAGATCCTTTATTATTTAAACCATGAAGAGATAGATCATTGATAATACTGGCGGAGATTGTCCGTATTCTAAGTACGCGGGATGGATCGGCCATCGAGCTCTTCAATTTGGTATGCTCCTTGACGTAACGTCTCGGTGATGCAGTAAGGACCTTCCCAGTTTGCGGACAACTTGCCCCTTCCAATGGCTTGGACACCTCAGCCTTTCTTAGAACCAAATCTCCAGGGCGAAATACTTTGGGGCGGACTTGGGTGTTATAATACTTGGCTATCCGTTGGCGGAAAGCGGCCATACGCAACCGCGCCTGATTGCGCACCTCATCAATGAAGTCGAGATTTGCCCTTAGCTGGGTGGGGTTGTCTTCCTGGTTATAGGATTCCACATGCGGGCTCGGCAGTCCGATTTCCACGGGGATAACCGCTTCAGATCCAAAAGTTAGACTGAATGGGGTCTCGCCTGTCGGAGCTCTTGGGGTAGTGTGGTAGGCCCATAATACACTAGGAAGCTATTCTACCCATCGACCTTTGGATCCATCCAGCCGGGTTCTGAGCCCTCTAAGGATGATGTGGTTCATGACCTCGGCCTCCCCATTGGTTTGGGGGTGGCCGACAGAGGTAAACCGATGGCGGATGCCCAGCTCATCACAGAAGGTCCTGAATGTGGCATTGTTGAACTGAAGACCGTTATCGGTGACAAGAGTATGCAGTAGGCCGAAGCGACATATGACCGACTTCCAGAAGAAGGCTTTGACCTTGCTCTCTATGATTTTGGCTAGCGCCTCGACCTCAACCCATTTAGTGAAGTAGTTGATGGCGACAATTAGGAACTTCCGCTATCCTGAAGCTGGGAGGAATGGCCCAAGGATGTCCATCCCCCACTGGGCAAAGGGCCATGGGGCCGAGAGAAGATTTAGAGGAACAGAGTGTTAGTGCTAGATGTGTGCATGACGCTGGCAGCCGTCACACTTCTGGACTAACCTGGCTGCATCATCTCTCATAGTGAGCCAGAAGTACCCTTGTCGGAGGGCCTTCTGGGCTAAGGACCTGCCCTTCAGATGGTTCTCGCAGATGCCCTCATGGATTTCTCTGAGGATATAATCAGCGTGGACAGGTCCCAAGCACTTGAGTAAGGGGTAGGAAAATGACCTTCTGTACAGATGTCCATTTATGAGGACGAATTTGGAGGCCCTCCACTTAAGTAGTCTGGCTTCATTGTGATCATTGGGAAGGGTATCGTCTATGAGATAGCAGATGTAGGCATCCATCCATATCGGCTCTTGGGTGAGCGGGAGGATTTCCTCGTTGTCCTCTATGCTGGGTCTTTCTAGGTGCTCGACGAAGGCGTCCCTTGTAATGCTATTGGTGGAGGTAGCCAGGTGGGAAAGGGTGTCGGCCTTGGCATTTTCGCTCTGAGAAATATAGCTGATACTGAAGTAAGAGAGTGGAGAAACTAGGGATCGGACCTTGTCTAGGTATCGGGTCATGGCGGAATCATGTGCCTCGTATTCCCTGTTGATCTACCCGGAGACAAGTTGCGAGTCAGTGAAAGCTCTGAGGTACCTTATTCCAAGTTCTCGAGCGAGCCTCAGGCCTGCCAATAAGGCCTTATATTCGGCTTGATTATTGGTGGCTTTGAACAAAAATCGAAGGGCACATTCTACCATTTCACCATCAGGGCCCGCAAGAATGAGGTTGGCGCCGCTTCCTTGGGAATTTGAGGTGCCATCCACATGGAGGATCCAAGACTCTCTATCCTCTGGCTTGGCAACAGGTTGCTCCACGAGAGCCCCCTCGATCGGCTCCTCGGCCCAAGTGCACTTGACTAGGAAGTCGGCCAAGACCTAGGACTTCAAGGCGGGTTGAGCTTGAAAAGAAAGATCAAACTCTCCCAGCTTGATGGCCCATTTGGCGAGTCAACATGTGGTATCCGGGTGAGCCAGGATGGCTCGGAGGGGTTGGTCCATGAGCACCACAATGGGATGGGCCTGAAAGTACGGGTAGAGATGTCGGGCGAAGATAATCAAGGCGAAGACAATTTTTTCTGTCCTGGAGTACTTGACCTTCACATCGTGGAGCACCTTACTCACATAATAGATAGGACTCTGGGTCCCATCAGCATCGAGACGCACCAAAACTGAGCTAACGGCTTCTAGAGAGGCAGCGAGGTAGAGGAAGAGATTCTCCCCATCCCTCGGTTTAGAAAGGAGCGGTGGGGAGGACAGAAATGCCTTCAGCCCGTCGAAGGCTTCCTAGCAGTCGTCCGTCCACTCGAAGCTGTTCACCTTCTGCAGGGCTTTAAAGAAGGGTAGGCATCGCTCAGCTGACTTGAAGAGGAAACGGCTTAAAGCTGCCACCCTCCCTGTAAGTCGCTGCACCTCCTTCTTGCTAGACGGCGGCCTCATATTGAGGATAGCGCTGATCTTCTCAGGGTTCACCTCAATCCCTCGCTGAGTCACCATGAAGCCCAGGAACTTGCTTTCCATGACGCCAAAGGTACATTTCTTTGGATTTAACTTGACTTGGAAATGGCGGAGGTTGTTAAAGGTTTCCTCTAAGTCGAGGAGGTGGTCGAAGGCATGGGTACTTTTTGTCAGCATGTCGTCCACATAGACTTCCATGTTCCAGCCCAGCTGATCCTGGAAGACCTTGTTCATCAACCTTTGATATGTTGCTCCCGCATTTTTGAGGCCAAAGGGCATCACTTTATAACAATAGATGTCTTTTTCTGTCATGAAGGACGTGTGCTCCTCGTCACTCGGGTCCATCTTTATCTAATTATATCTGGAGAAGGCATCCATGAAGCTGAGAAGTTCATGGCCTGAGGTGGAGTCTACCAACCAGTCGATCCGGGGCAGAGGGAAACTGTCTTTCGGGCATGCCTTATTTAGGTCAGTGAAGTCGATGCAAATTTGCCAGCTTCCACTCGCCTTTCGCACCATGATGACATTGGCTAGCTAGCTAGGATAATGCGCCTCTCTGATATGGCCGGAAATGAGTAGCTTGTTGACCTCTTCATCGATAGCTTTTTGCCACTCAGGAGTGAAGCTTCGCTTCCTTTGGCAGACTGGGCGGTACTTTGGATCAATGTTAAGCTTATGGGTAATCATCTCAGGAGGGATACCGGGCATGTTAGAAGCTGACCAAGCGAATATGTCCGAATTAGCCCGCAAAAAAGTCAAAAGGCGATCACGATCTTCTGGGGGAAGTAGTCCACCGATGCACACAGTCCTCGTCGGGTCATCTCCAAGAGGAAAAGTTAAGAGCCGCTTGGCCGGTTCTCCCCCCACACTAGACTCCCTAGGGTCATGCACTTCTGTGACCGGCTCGGCTTCCAGAGGGCTTGACGCTGCGTGGTAGCAAGGCAGGACCGAGCTGACCTCACCTCTCATTTCTCCAACACCTTCACTAGTAGGGAACTTCACCAACAAATGTGGGTGGAGATGACTACATCCAATAAGTTTAAACCTGGGCGCCCAAGGATGGCGTTATATGCCAAGGGTACTTGCATAACCAAGAACTTCATGATAACTGTGCTTTGGTATGGCGGCGCTCCGGCCATCACAGGCAAGGATACTTCGCCCTCAACCCTTACTGAATCCCCTGTGAATCCGACCAAAGGGGTCGCCACGGGTCGAAGAGAGTCAAGAGATAATCCCATCCTAACAAATGCGTCGTAGGTAAGGATGTCAGCTGAGCTACCACTATCAACTAGTATCCTTTTTACAGGGTGTTTGGCGATTGTCATAGAGACGACAACGCCTTCACTGTTTACATTTTTCACATTTGATGATCCCCCCCAAGAATCATGTCACCCGATGCCCTCTCCCCTCTCGGCCGCTTGGGTGAGGAAGCCGCTCCCCAAGACACCATTCCGACCGTCTGCTCCGTGGGGGCGTTGTCAACAGTGGCCTGAGCGAGCGAAGGTCCCATGAGTGCTGGTAGTGGTTGTAGTGCCTTCTGGACATACTTCCCAAGGTAGCCCCGTCAGATGAGCTCCTCGCTGGCGTTTCAAGTTGTAACAACTATCGGAGTCGTGGCCATAATCTCGATGGAAGCGGCAGTAGTGGCTCTTGTCGCGAGGGGTGCCCTTCTTCATGGGAGGAAACCGCTGGAGGTAAGGCTCACCCTCAATCTCCATAAGGATATGAGAGTGAGGAGCTAGAAGAGGTATGAGCTCATCCTCCCGAGGGGCGAGGCCTCGACGCTCATGGTCCAACCATCGGAGCGGTTTGGGCCGCCGGGGGCGAGAAGGTTCACTTGGCTCTGGGCGAGCAGGCTTGCGGCTAGAGCTCCTTGAGGATTCTCGGCGGATGAAATCGACATCATCCATACGGATGTACTTCTAAGCCCAGAGAAGGAGTTCAGAATAGGAGCTTGGAGGCTTTTTGTCCAGAGAGAAGGTGAAGCAAGACGGAAGGAGCCCCCGCTTCAGCGATAACGTTGCCACCACGTCGTCCAGTTGGTAGACTTCAAGGGCGGCGGTCTTGAACTGGGCCACAAAGTCCCGCAGCGACTCCCCTTCCTTTTGGCAGATGGAGAAGAGGTTGTCCGCGACTCTTGGTATCCGTCGGCAGGCATCAAAATGCGCTAGAAAAGCCTTTTTCAGCTCTCGAAAAGAGTCGATGCTGTGGGGGGACAGACGTGAGTGCCAGGCGCGATCATCTTTCCATAGAGTGGCGGGGAAAGCCTTGCAGAGGAGGGTGTTCATAGCACCTTGTACTTGCATCATAGCTTTATAAATCTCAAGGTGATCGAGGGGATCCATTGTACCATCGTACGGATCTATCTAAGGGAAATGAAATCTGATGGGGACTGGATCCTCCAGTATCCGATGGGTGTAAGGAGGATGGGTGTCATATTCTTCCTTCGGTTGATTGTTGATCTTCCTGGCGAGCTTGTCTAGTCGCCGATTGTACTCATCCAGGCGCTCCTCCGCCTAGCGGCTGATCGTCGGGGCTCTCCGAGATGGCTCGAAGGATGAAGAAGAAGAAGAAGAAGGAGAAGGACACGGAGGGTGAGGCTTCCATTTTGGTTCCTCTTGGCGGTATGGCTCTGGCGGAAACTTGCTCGGGCGACAACCGGGGGACCGTGGCCGCTTAAGAGGCTCGCGATGAGGCTTCATAGGGAAAACTTGACGGTGACCGGCCTCTCACCAAGGAGAACCTCCCCTTGCCGACTAGTGAATGGCAGGAGGAGCGGTCTCGTGTTGGGTGGCCATGGACTGCTGCTGCTGAAGTCCATGGACCATGGCGGTGAGAGTTTGGACTTGCTGGGTAAGAGCTGCCAGCTGCTTCGTGGCTGGGGCAACCACCTCTAGTTGCGGGGAAGTAACGGGAGGGTCGGTGGCAGGGAGGTTGGCCTCCTCCTACTGCCTAGCCGGGGGGAGATGCCCCCTAGGGTGACTGACTGAGGCATCCTGAGCTCGTGTCACCACCATAGTTGAGAGAGGGAGAGGAAAAAGAAGTATACTGTAGGGTTCGGGTCTTCTTTGCTTCCCTCCCTTCCTGGCACACCAATCTGATGACGTACGATCGTAGACGTGGAGCGCCGGGAGACTTGATCTGGCTGCTGGCAAGATCCTCGGGCAGCCGAACGACCTGCAAGAAGTCCCAAGACCGGAGGGGTTCTCCGGTGGGGACCCTCCAATGCCCAAGTTAGTGATCGAGGTCACAGCCGAAGGAAGGCTCGAGAGAGCCCTCTTAGGTCTAGAGAACCCTGAGAAGTGGAGTCTTTCTGGATGAAAAGTGAGGGAGTGCTTATGTTAGCGTACCTGAATCTTTTGTGGACTTACCCTTTTATAAGTCGTTGAAATCTGCATGGGTTCGAATGCATGACATTCCGTGAGGAGGGAATATCTGCGGGACACGTGGGAGTTACGTGAGCTTGGGCTAGTTGGTAGGTCCTATCCCATCGGAGAGGGAGAGCCAGTGGTTGGTGAGCCAGGTCCTATCAGTCGGCAAAATTGGCTGGTAGGTGGGTTTGGTCCCATCAACAGCGTGCTCAGGAGATGTCAGTCTGAGCGGGTCAGACGGTTGGTGGTTTTAGCAGGTGCAGGGCCGACCTTAGGAGGTTAGGGCTGCCACGGCATGTTCTGGAGAAAACGGGGCCGTCGGGGGCCGACCTTAGGAGGTCGGAGCCACTACGGCGTGCCTTGAAGAAGACGGGGCCACTGGGGGCCGGCCTTAGGAGGTCGGGGCCGCCATGGCGTGTCCTGGAGAAGACGGGGCCACCGAGGGCCGGGCTTAGGAGGTCAAGGCCACTACGGCATGCCCTGGAGAAGACGAGGCCACTGGGGGTTGGCCTTTGGAGGTTGGGGCTGCCACAGCGCGTCCTGGAGAAGACGAGGCCGCCGAAGGCTGGCCTTAGGAGGTCGGGGCCGCCACAGCGCGTCCTGGAGAAGACAGGGCCGCCGGGGGCCGGCCTTAAGAGGTCGGGGCTGCCATGGTGTGCCTTGGAGAAGCTGGGGTGGATGGGGCCGACCTTGGGAGGTCGGGGCCGCCACTACGTGCCCTGGAGAAGACGGGGCCGCCGAGGGCCGGCCTTAGGAGGTCAGGGCCACCATGGTGCGTCCTAGAGAATACGGGGCCGCCGGGGGCCAGTCTTAGGAGGTCGGGGCCGCCACGGCGCATCCTTGGAGAAGACGGGGCCACCGGGGGCCGGCCTTAGGAGGTCGGGGCTGCCACAGCGCGTCCTGGAGAAGATGGGGCCATCGGGGGCCGGCCTTAGGAGGTCGGGGCCGCCACGGCCCATCCTGGAAAAGACGGGGCCACCGGGGGCTGGCCTTAGGAGGTCGGGACCACCACGGCGTGCCTTGGAGAAGACGGGGCTACCGGGGACCGACCTTAGGAGGTCGGGGCCGCCACGGCGTGTCCTGGAGAGGACGGGGCTGTCGGGGACTGGCCTTAGGAGGTTGGGGCCGCCACGGCGTCCTGGAGAAGACGGGGCCGCCGGGGGCCGGCCTTAGGAGGTCGGGGCTGCCATGGCATGTCCTGGAGAAGATAGGGCCGCCAGGGGCCGGCCTTAGGAGGTCGGGGCCGCCACGGCGCGTCCTAGAGGAGACGGGGCTGCGGGGGCTGGCCTTAGGATGTCGGGGCTGCCACTGCGTGTCCTGAAGAAGACGGGGCCGCCGAGGGCCGGCCTTAGGAGGTCGGGGCCGCCACGGCGTGTCCTGAAGAAGATAGGGCCGTCGGAGGCTGGCCTTAGGAGGTCGGGGCCGCCACGGCGCGCCTTGAAGAAAACGGGGCTGACAGGGCTGCGCTGGTGCCACGTGGTTGATTTTTTCATGATTACCCTTGTGACTTTATTTGCCACACCACCAGTCACATCATAACGTATTTTATACATGAGTATAATACATATGTGAAGGCATAACAATAAAGTTTATTTGGATGATTTGTTAGGCAACTGTGGGCCAATATCTATATCTCACATAGTATTTTAATAGTTTGATGTACATTTGTTTATTGTTTGCCCTAAACTATAGATTAATATCTCTGCTTATATAATAAATATCATTAAATGCTTTGAACGTTCCATATCTCCAGCATGGTTTGTTTTATACTTAGTTTAAGACAATGTGAGATGTAAACATATATGACAATTACATGATTATTCCACTATAATCAGTAATATTTTTCATTCAGATGGTCAAAATTTTGACCAATGGGTCAATGAATTAATATTTAAAAATATTATCTATAATTTTAAAAGTATAAAGATATCAAATTATAACTTCTCTATTAAGAACAGGCATAATTAAAAAAATTATATATTTATATAAAAATTATTGAGATATGAGGTTTTAATTATAACTTTTTTTATTAAAGAATAGAGATATTTATAAATAACCATATATTTGTATAAAGATGATAAGATATGGGCTATTATTTTTTTATTTTAGTTATAACTTGTTTATTGAAGATTGAAGAGCAAAAAAAAGTTATAGATAATCATATAAGTGTACAAGATAATAGGATATAAGTTACAATCCTCATATAATAGGATATAAGTTACTATCATCATATTTTGATTATAACTTCTTGATAAAAAATATAATATTTGTAAATAATTATATATTTATGTAAATATATTTCAATATGAGTCATTATAATTATATTGTAATTATAATTTCATCATTAAAGGATAAAAATATTTACAAATAATTATATATTTATATAAAAAATAGAATATCATTACGCTCTGATACAGCCAAGTTCAGATTTGATCATGCTTGCTATCCTTAGATCCACACGATCATTCTTCATATATCTCTCAATATACCTCATTCTTTCTGTTGGTGGTTTTAATTGCCTCTACATATCTCAAGAGCATTCAACTGCCTTTGCTGGACGTACAATGGATCTACCTCCGCACATGGCTCATCTACATAAAATCTAGACAATTAAATAACAGCTGCTAATTTTTGTTGTTGGCCATTGTTTGCCGTCATAGTGCTCAGGAAATTAGTTAAGGCACATTGACCTTATAGCCTATTCTTTTGGATGTGTTAACTATACTAGCCTTGAAATGTATTATAGATTTACTTTCTTTTAAAGAAAAAAGTGTAACACAGGAAGTTCTATCGATATCGCATGGAAATGGGAATCGTAAGGTCGGTAAGCATAAGAAGATGAACCAGTTGAGAATTTTTTTAAAGAATGGAAATTTGAGTGGGTCCACGACTCTGCAAACATCTCAAGCTCTTTCAATGGAGTTGTGTCCATTGAGCCATGTCTCAAGCTTGTTTACTGAGACTTAATATTATAGGCACTATGAAAATAGACCTGGATTAAGAACATTTTTTGGCAGATACTGAAAGCTAGAACATCATCATGTATGAATATATCAAGTAACTTACTGGCTTCACAAACAAATGGAAGTCAACTAGAAAGGAAGAACTTGACCATACAAGAAGTTCAGGAGTCAGAAGTAGATAATTAGAGTAATATTGTTCGATAGTTAATAAACCAAGATTCTCTAATTTTTTTTAAAAAAAAGACTAATTAGAAGGCTAAGAAGGTTGTTGCCATCAAGTTCCTTGTTCTGAAGAAGCCCAGCCACAGTAGATTTGGCCAAGTTTGGTACCAGCGTACTGTCTTCCGTTGAACATCGTCCTTCTGAGAAAAAAACACACCAGAAAATTATATATTGAGTAATAAGATAGCATCAAATCTTCTTTTCCCTCCAAGAGAGAGAGTTCCATATATGAATCTGATTCTCCTGAACCATTAGAATGGGAAATATCATGAACTTTGCAAGTCCCAGAATAGAGTCCCAAAATTCAACATAAAAAACTAAGAAATTCCAAGCATATTAGGCGGGTAGATAAACCAATCTATATTGACCCATCCTTTTTCAAATCAATGAACAAGTAATAAAGAAATTGAAAGACTTCGGCAAAAACAATTTAAAGTTTTCAATCATTTCCTTGTAGATATGTAGCAAAAGATTAGAACCACAGGTACCATCTTTGAACATGTATCTGACAAGCCAAAGGAATCCAATTAAGTAATCGATCACGGTCTACAAGTAATTATGTATGCCAAAATTTGTGAAATATGGTAGGCTAGCATATTCTTGTGGACTTCTCTGGGTTGCATTGTCCAAGAACTTTCTGCAAGTCCCAAACTGGAACATACGAGGGCATCACACAAACATTTCAGATATCAGACTAGTTCATATAACATTCAAGAGCAAAATTGCTATGTTATTGTAATTATTACTAATGCGAGTGATGGCATAATTAAAAAGTACATCATAATTCTAACAAAGTAAAAGATATGTCAACATGAGTTATTTTCATAGTAAATTATTTTTTTCATGAATTTTAATAGAGCTGCTTGAGTTAGAATCAAAGAAAAATGAAACATAGATAGAAACGGCTTAGAGAGATATACAATGGTCCCCTGGAAAAGAATAATAAAATAAGATTTACTATGAAAGACAACCTGAATAAACGAGCACAAATGCACTAGAAAAACAAAATAAGGGATTGGCCAGTACTGTAGTTACGATGTAGACAAGCAAAATAACAGAGGCTAACAATTTAATCCAGCTTACCTTCATGGCCTAAGTTTAAAGAGTGAACATCTCATCAATGAGATTTATCTCCCAATCCATCCGCAAAAAGAATAAACTTGAATTATTAAAAAAGGAAAAGGAATAAATATGTAAATTTATAGACAAGTTAGACTTCCCCTATCACATAATTGCCTAATAACTAAACATACAAGAGATATGACTAATTTTCCAAGACTTTCCTCTCACTAATTGAGATTTTGAACCTGATCACCTTAAATAAATAGGGAAATTATAATTGTCAAGGGAAAAAAGAGAGACTAGACCTTAGATTTCTGAAGAAAAAATTATTAGTAGATGATGAAAAAAAGGTCAATTTTAAGAATAATGATGAATCTAATTATTGTTGCTTTTCTAGAGTGTAACACAATCTATACTCAGCTAGCTAGCAAGTATTCAGCGTGGTTTATGAGGCATATGCCATGCACAAAAAAGGATTTTCTTTGACCCTTGAATAGAAAAAAAAAAAAAATTGTTGCAAAATTATATTTCCTTATATATTGGGACTCAAGAGCTATTTTAGATTGGGATTCTAAACCCTTGCCCAGTATTTCACAACATTTTTAAGATTAGGATATATCTATTTGAACTTGAAATATTCATGCTTTTGATAAACACTCTCCCTTTTATTAATAGATAAATATTGTGGTGAATGTTGTTAGAATACCACATAATTTTTTTTCTCTTTCTTAATTCTACTGTAACCTTACAAATACACTTTTGTCATTACAAAAACCTAGTTATAGATAAGGAAAAATCCTATAACCAAATGCCCCTCGCTCATTAAAATAGTAAAGATGGCATGCATATAAGCATTAGCAGTACATTTAGTCATTTCTTCTAGCTTTACCTTCTAAATTTTTTGAATTATATTTTATAATATAATAAGCTTTAAGTAAAATTGTTTCTTTTCTTTTGAGAAGTAATTTATATCTTGGCTAGCAGACATTAAAAAAAAGAAATCTGATTGCTTATATATAATGGTTTATGACAATCTTTTGCTAACCCTAACTCATGCTCACCCATTTTCAAAGGGGCTCTTCCAATCACTCCTATTCTCTCAATAAGACTATTTCATCTCTCCTCTCTCCCTCATGCATAAAGTTCATCTCTACTTACTTTAGTTTAATCCACTTCATTTATCCAGCATAAGCCACCTCATCATCCCTTGATTTCCCTTTTCATCAATCACCCCATCTTTGCCAGCTACTTTGTTGTTGTTATCTCCTTCACAACCATCATTGAGCTTGGTTGAGCCAATGTTGAATACATATGAGACAAGCTTCATCTTGACCTTGCTAACTTATAACAAATACAAGTAAACATTATTCACTAGCAAACCATGAATGAGTTAACATTTTAGCAATTGCCAACAACGCAAAGCAAATGCCAAGCTAACAATATAAGAGCATCAATTTCAAAGAACAATATTTCACAACCTATTGAATATTTCCTAATTAGCTACGTTCAATGTCACTATATGGTCACATACATAGATTGCTCATTAAGTCTATTGAAAAGACTAAGTAAGCTATTATTGTCGACCCCATATACGATGGAACGTAAAAAAATGAAAAGGATTAAGGAGAAGATCTTACTAAGTAGGGAAGTTCCCAAATCATGTGATCCTAGAAAAGAAAGAGGAAAGAAAAGAGGATCAAAGATTCTCTTGGAACAATTTTTCAAGAGTTGTTTGACCCACAGTTATCTATATTATTTGAATTCTTTATCTTCTCACATGATAAAAGTTAAAAATAGCTACCAATATTCAAGCATTGATGTCCAATCATAATGATTCACATGAAGCTCCAAAGTCTTCGTTAATTGGCAGTATTCAACGTACAACTACTTTTTTGTTTATGTACTTAGAATTTTTTTCAAACTTTTTTTAGCAATCTGGCCAAGCTATCCATGAAATACTGCTTACGTATGGCATAAGGTGAGAAAAGCGACATTGATAGATATCTTAATAATCACAAAATTCCAAAAAAAATGGTGTCGGGTTCTTCTTAAAAGGTAATTTTTATTATGCTTGTACTTGAAAAGTTGTATGATTGAAATTTTCTATATTGTTATATTTCTTTCCTTATCGCATTTGACAAGGTCAATAGTTGACTACATATTAATTATTAGAAAAGCAAAAGTCAAATAAGCTAACAACATTGAAGACAAAATACAATGGTACATGATCATATGAAGCTACTAAGTATCTAGGCATTGAGTGTGTATATTTGATTCATGAAGATGAAGAACTCTTGAACTTATTTGCAAATCCAACCATCCATGCAAAACCTCTGTATAGTGGAAGGTGTGAGAAAGGATAAGGATCAAAAGGAAGAATCTTTGGCAATTAAGAAAGCCCCTAAGGTTGTGTTTGATATGGGGGATAAAGGGGATATCCGGGGAAGAATCTTTGGCAATTGAGAAGGCCCCTAAGGTTGTGTTTCATATGAGGGATAAGGGGGGATATCCCCCAGATATCTTCCTTTATTCTCAAAAGCTATAATTAGAGGGGATAGTTTTGAAAAAGTTTAACCAGAGGGGATAACTTGAACTTATTCCTTATGGACCCCATAAATAACTAGAGTTATTCCTTGATGGCAAAGCTGTTATTTTAAAAAGGTGGTTATTCCTTGAGCTATTCCCTGGATAAATGCTATCCTGTACACTTATCAGGGATAGCTTTTTATGAATCAAATACTACCTAAATGTTGCAATCTTATATTTTTTTTAAAAAAGGGATGCAACATTCCTTGTAAAAGTGATTCTACTGGCTATCCCTTTTTCCATGGTTACACAATCCACATAATTCCTATCACCGTTGTCTATGTTAAAATCCTAAATTTTAAGCCATATATGTATTATTCCTTGGAAAAAGTTATCCTAGAATCCAAATTGGGCCTTTGCGTCTAGATCTAGCAACCCATATTTTATTGCATTATCACAATGAATCTGTTCATTAAATTTTGAGTTATTTTTAGTTTTTTGAAGCATTTTGCATCTAAACTAGATTAAGATGAGACTTACCTTATTTAGAAAAATCTTTTTTAGACATCAAATTTCTTACTTAGGTTATGATATAGATTTGTGTGCATATGAATCAATCGTTGAAATGTAAATGCGAATGATCTGAAGTCATACAGAAATACACTAACCCAAAGAAAGTTGATCGTCCTGAGATTAATTAGCATAAATAAAAAAGAGCAATCTGCATAAAACTGAGTAATCGAACTGGATTATTGGTTAGAACAAGATGGGCAAGAAACGCAAAACAAGCCGGAGAAAGACTTGTATGAAGATTATCGAGATTAAATTAGAGCAATACCATTCTAGAAGAAGCTCGGCTTAAGCCAAAAAACAGATCCAGAAGGACTGGAGGACCAACGACACGATATCAATTCCGAACTGTGGTTATCTCCTATGTACCTCAACCTGATGAGCTGAACAGCTTCTTCCTGATCGCTAGATTTGGAGATGTACATGCAATTACGCCTGCACCCACAGATCTCATTTCCAACAACGCCAGAATTGTAGTCCTCCGACAAGAACAACGTTTTCTCTCCCATGGTGTCCAATCTGGACCATGTCAGTTGACCTTCCCCCATGTCAACCTTGTAGATGAAGGTGTCCATATCGTAATCTGGGCTATCATTATCCTCGGTGTCGATTCCGACCAGCAACAGCTCCCCGTTGGACACCAAAAGCTTGAATTGGTCCGGCACTAGAGGCTCCCGGAGCGTGGAAACTCTGGTGACCCTCGCTAGAGTGCTGTCCAAGTCGCAGACTGCAATCCGTCCAACGCGGTCGATGGCGTAGAACCTCCCGTTCCAGTATGCGATGCTGTCGATGTTGTAGAGACCGAAGGTTTCAACGAGCGTCCACGTGCCATCGCCGGGCCGGCAAAAGGCTAACTTCTCGCCATTTTGGATGATCGCCAAGATGATGCATGGGTCCCCCGAGTTGGGCGGCGAGGAGAGGATGGCTTCCTGGATGAAAGGGCGGTCTTGCCAGGGGATGCCAGGACGGATGCACCTTGGATTGGCCAAGCAACGCTCGATCCTCAAAATGATGTTCTTGTTCGACCGCTTGGGGAGGTGGTGGGTGAAGGGAGGGACGGGGACGTTCTCACCGGAGAGGGGGTTGAGCAAGAAGATGGAGTTGGTGGGCTCGTCCAAGAGGATGACCCAGCCATAAGAAGTCCCACAAAAGGTCTTGTTTTGGGCTACTTCCGGCAGGGGGAGGGAATGAACACTGCCATCTGAGGGATCGAAGAAGGGGATGGTCTCGGTGTTTAGATCGAATGGTAGGAATAGAAGGGGTGGGAATTTGATGGGTGGAGCGGCGGAGTGCCAATTAGAGCACACAGAACGAAAGTGAAGGTAATCTAAGCTATGGTCGAGCTTCGTTGAGATGCGGCCGAGGAGATCGAACCCGAGAGAGGACCAGTCAGGACTCTGGTTCTCCATTGATGATCCGAGAATGAGAGACGAAGAGAGAGGGGGTTTGGAGTGGGATTCTTATGGATGGGGAGTTGCAGGGAAGAGGTGGCTTTTTTGGGACGGTGTTTCGAAAGGAAAAGACAGCGGTAGCATGAAAGTTTTCTCTCAGAAAAGACGAGGTGTTTCTTGTTGTGGGCGAAACCGGGGGGCTATGCCAAAGGATTTTCCATACGTACGTGGTCCTCCATGTGGCTTGTGCAGTCTGTAACTCTGCCACCTGTATGACAGTCTTTAGTGCCATATTCTGTTTAATCCTTCAACAGACAGTATTTTTTAATACGTTTTGTTAACGATTGCCCTGCGACACACATATTAAGATGTATTTATCGATTATCATTTGCATATTAATTAATCATGCATGCATACAAATTGCACATACGATATATAAAAAAATAAAATTATTTTTAACACATAAGTGCAGAATAAATCATTGTACATTTCTGCACCGCATGCGATGGTGTACGTAGAAAGACTTTTCTTTAAAAATAAATCTAGCATTAATATATGTGCTGAAGCATTTATTAGCTAGTAAAGGATATTAATTGACTATTTTTTAACTTTTTAACAAATGCTTGAAATATTTTTTAATTAAAATAAAATTAGAGTAGAAATACATGTAATGCACTTCCTTATACAACTTTAGAAAAAAAAAATCTAGCTATTAAATGCATCTACAATTTTTTTTTTTTTAGTCTTAGATGCAATTTTTTTTTTTTGAGACTAATTAGTTGAATATCTTTTTTATGACCATTTTAAAAATATATAATTCTATTGGATAATTTATGAGAGGTTTTTGAATCAAATTTTTACATTTTTTTGGGATAAATGGGAGGGAGTTCGGTAACCTGAATTGTAGTTGATATTTAAATTTATATCAATATTTACTAATTTTATAAGTTAAATAAATTATTAAATTAAATTTATACTTGAGATGCATTTAATAGTTGGATTGTTAAAAAAAAAAAAAAAAAACTTTTCATGCTCTTTATTTCTAAATTTACTTTCACTCAAGATAAAAGTTAAAGGCAAACAATAAGTGCTTCTTAACGAGTGCTCTTTAGACAGCCATTGACAAAACTGTTTTATAATTGACTTCCATAAGTAATTTTATACATAATTTTTATCTATTTTTAGATTGAGCTTGAGGCTGACCGTTTGGTATGCACACTTTCATACAATAGAAATTTGAAACTTGAATAGATACGTGTCTAGTAAAAAAAATATAAAGCTGCACAGAGACGAAAGAAAAATAAAAAATAACTTTAATTACTTAAAATTTGCTTGATGACAAAAAAAATTATTTTGTAAAAAAATTAATATATAATTTATTTTAAAAAATATTTTTAAAATATATATTTAAATTTTTAGAATGTTTTTGTGTCGTCAAAAAAACAAATTCTTCTCTTTTCTCGTCCTATAGATTTTTCCTGCAGCTAAAAAGGCCTTAATCAATGATTGGTGGCATTCATTGCGTCGAGCCCGTGATAATTAATTAATTATCATATCCCATATGCAGTACAATATTCAAAAGTATAGTACCAGCCGTGGTGGTCAATTTTAAATTTATCACCTTCTTCTATTCAAAAAAAAAAGTAGAAACAAAAAAAAAAAGTGCACCAAGTAAAAATAAAAGTGCATTTATTAATGCGTTTTT
>UESW01003704.1:0-10771 GCA_900491605.1 Calamus simplicifolius | reverse complement strand
AGACGAGTTTAAAATTTACGAATCTCAAAAGCCAAGATGAAGCTTAATTTGTCCTGAAAATGAGCCTAAAGAGTATTTAAAAAAAATTACAAAAGGCCAGTTTCTTTCATTGTACAATGCTCTTAACGTGACAAAGTTATCAAGAGTCGTGTAGGCTTTAAAACCTAGAAACATGGAAATTAGCTAGAGATGAGGTTCAAGGGTCAAATATGTTAATTATAGTTAAATTAGTTTGTTGTTAATTAAATAAGACCTTAAGTATGAGAAATCATAATAAAATGTTATTAGAAAACCTTTGACTAATATGATGTAGGGTTGTACTACTTAGAAATCATTGCTAGCTTATACTTTATAAAGATACAATTGGTAAGATAATATATTAAGATATATTATTTCTTTATATATATATATATATATATATAAAGAGAGAGAGAGGGGGAGGGAGGAAAGGGGGTAAACTTAGTTATAGTTGAATGGAGTCAAGTTTAGAATTCAGTCATCTTTTTCATCTTTGGATTCATCTTCATCCTTGAATTCACATGATTTCATAGATACCTCAATTGTTTCTTTTTTTTATCTTTAAAATTCATGAATTATATGAATTCAAAGATGAAAAAATAAGTGATGTTAGACTTAGCTACATATAATATAGCATATATATATATATATATATATATATATATATATATATATATATATATATATATATATATATATTTTTCCATATTTTTTAGTTGCTTTTATTATAATTATGAATCAATAATAGCCCTGTAATTTTAGTCAAATTGCAAAACTAATAATGTTTAATGCAAAGAAAATAAAAATGAAAGCAAACTTGTGCTAACTAAATGATAAAATCATGTATCAAGAGATTAGTTCTTTAAACAAACTAATTAATAAGAGATTGGATGATAATTATCCAAATCCTATAACCATTAGTCTACAAGGCCAACTTGATAGTTTTGATGGCAATGACAAATCTAGCAGTAGTCCATTACATATTTTTAGTTGCACCAAATATTGCATTTCTACCATCATCCTTGCTCTTATGAAGCGTAGCATTAGTAGATTGGAGTTACAATATTAGTATTTTGAGTATTTTCAGTCCTTCCATAACACCATCATTTTATATAGAATAATAAACACATAATTCTTCCTCCTCCTTTAAGAGAGAAGTACCTCATGAGAAAGTACAATCCTAAATTAAAAAATCCCATCAATTAGAAAATAACATAAATTTTTATAACAAAGATATAGAGCCATAAAACTTAGAAGTATATACATGTTATGTAGCTAAAGAATAATTCAAAGAATTCAAATAGTGCATAGTAGGTAAATCAATCTATATTCATATCCTTTGCCCAATACCTAGAGGCTCTACATACCATCACAATTATTTAAATTTAGGTAATTTTATGCGATTAGGTTTTTTTCTTTGTGAGAACTTATGCTATCATGTATTTAATCCCTAATGAATTGTGCAATATGCAGATTTTAAGTATATATACAAAAAATTCTAGGCCAAACCTAGATCAAAGCTTGAAAAAAAATTGCTAGTTAAACTTGAGTTAAAGGTGATCTGATCCGATTTGACCCACTTTTAGTCCTATCCCCTACCAATAGAGCTCATATCCAAAATAATACTTCGGTTTGGATGTCCCTCACGCTCTCCACCTTCGACCGTATAAGATGGCTCTCACCTATTTTATGATCCATTTTTGGCTAAACCTAATGGTAGATCAGGTTATTGAATGAGCCATAGCAGTGTACAAGCAGCGACCATATCAATGAACGTGCCCATTTATTGGTGTACAAAGAATGGCTCCCTTCTCATAAACTGGACTACTATTATCCTTGGTATCGATGCCAAATAGCGGCAGCACCAGAGGCTCCGGGAGTGATGAATCTCTTAACGACGCTAGCTGGAACACTGTCCGATTTGCAGACCGTGATGCATATCCAATGCTGTCCATATTGTAGAGTGTTGGGATTATTCCAACTCGGATTATTTTTGGGAAGAGAAATCAAGGTAGAAGAAGAGTTTTCTCTCAAAAAGAAAAATTGATCTATTATGTTTCATTAAGCACATCACCATATAAATATTGTTTCTTGTCTCTACGGATAAGCATAATCCTCTTATGATCTTATCCATCTAAGGCTATCCCATCAAAAGATAAAAAGATAGGCTCATTATTTAAAAGCCCAACTCAGACTAAATAAATAAAATAAAATACTAAAAACTAACAACCATTATATTTTAACACTCCCCTTTAATGGTTATCTTGGATACCCATGCGATCTCTAAAGTGTATGAATTTCTCCTTAGGTAGTGCCTTGGTGAAGATATCTGTAATTTGGTCTTCAGTCTTCACATACTTGACTTCAATTTTTTTTTCTTCTACCACATATCTAATGAAATGGTACTTGATTTTGATATGCTTGGTGCGGCTATGATATATAGGATTCTTTGTCATAGAAATAGTAGATGTGTTGTCACATAGCAGAGTAGTAGCTTCTTCTTATTTTTCACCCATATCTTCAAGTATTCTTCTCAGCCAAATTATTTGTTGTGTTGCCAAAGTTGTTGAAACATATTATGCTTCAGAAGAAGATAATGCCACTGTATCTTGCTTCTTGGATGCCCAAGATATGATACCTGATCCATAAAAGAATGCATATCCTGATGTGCTTTTCATGTCATCAATACTTTCAGCCCAATCACTATCACAAAACCCAAATAACTTCACAATATCATCCTTGTTTCTATCATACATGACCACATAATCTTTAGTACCTTTGATATATCTCAAGACTCTTTTTGCTTGTCCAAAGTAAATATTACTTGGCTTTTGCATAAATCTGGAAAGTAAACTTGATGCAAACATAATATCTGATCTTATAATTATTAGATATAATAAGCTTCCAATAATACTTCTGTATAATTGTGCATTAGCTTCACCACTTTCATCTTCTTTCATCAACTTATCATTTACCACAAAAGGTGTTTCCACACTATTGCAATTTTCCATGTTAAATTTCTTAGAATGCTTTCTACATACTTCTTTTGACTAATAAATATACCATCTTTTCTTTGACTTATTTCAATTCCCAAAAATAATGAAGCAAACCCATATCATTCATTTCATATCTTCTCATCATATCATTTTTGAAAGTCAAGATCATATTCTCATTGTTACCAGTAATAATTAAATCATCAACATAAAGAGAGACAATGAGAATATCATTACCTTGCTTCTTCACATAAAGTGTTGGTTCACTTGGACTTTTTAAAAACCTTTTTCATTGAAGTAGGTGTCAATTTGAGAGTACCATGCTCTGGGTGCTTGCTTCAGCCCATATAATGCTTTCTTCAACTTATATACCTTGTTTTCTTGACCTTTGATAATAAAGCATTGAGGTTGTTCAACATAAATTTCTTCTTCTAATACTCCATTCAAGAATGCAGACTTTACATCTAGTTGATGTAGTTTCCAACTTTTATGTGTTGCTATAGAAATAAGAGTTCTAATTGTATCATGTCTAGCAACATGTGCAAAAGTTTCTTGATAATCAATGCCAAGTAACTGAGAGTATCCCTTTGCTACTAATCTTGCTTTGTGTCTTTGAATGGTGCCATCTAAATTGTGTTTTGTTTTGTAGATCCACTTCAAGCCAATGACTTCCTCATTACTTGGTTTCTTCACTAATTCCCAAGTTTTGTTCTTCTCAATCATATTGATTTCTTCTTGCATAGCCTTGTTCCATACTTCTTCATGCATAGTATTTTCATAAGTTTCAGGCTCAATCATGCAGAAATTACAAGAAGTATAAATGTCACTTAACCTTCTCATTTTTATAGGAGTAGAACTTGAAGATGGACTTGAACTTGGAGAAGTTTGTGGTGAACCTTCAACCTCATGTTCTTCATTTTGAATATCATGAATTTTTTCATCAAGAGGAATAATATTTTCTTCAACTTTCTTTTGCTTCCAATCCCAAGCAACTTTTTCATTGAAAATAATATCTCTTCTTATGATCACTTGATTTTGCTTCAAGCTGAAAAGTCTGTAACCTTTTGATTTAGAACTGTATCCAACAAAGATACATTTTTCACTTACTTCATCAAGTTATGTCTCCTTTCCTTTGGAATATGTGCATAGCACACACATCCAAAGATTTTGAAATGCTTCACTGAAGACTTTCTACCATACCAGGCTTCAAATGGTATCTTATTTTGAAGAGCTTTTGTTGGACATCTATTCATCAGATAAACTATTGTATTCACTGCTTCTGCCCAATAAGAATTTGGAAGTCCTTTATCTTTGAGCATAGATCTTGACATATCAATAATAGTATGATTCTTTCTTTCTGCAACACCATTTTGCTCTGGTATATAGCTAACAGTCAATTATCTTTGTATACCATCATCTTCACAAAATTTTTTAAATTCATTTGATTTGTATTCACCACCTCTATCACTTCTCAGCACCTTGATATAATGCCCACTTTATCTTTCCACATGATTTTTAAACTTCTTAAAGATAAGAAATGCCTCTGATTTATGTCTCATAAAATATACCCATATCATCCGTGAATAGTCATCAATAAAAATAATGAAGTAGATGTTACCTGCATGAGAATGAGTTTTCATAGGTCCACATATGTCAATATGAATAAGCTCCAATGGTGCTTTGGCTCTCCATACATGCTCTTTTGGAAATGCCTCTCTATGTTATTTTTCAAGTGCACATCCTTCACAAGGTTCTTCCTTGTCATGTATTGCTGGTAGACCATACACCATATTCTTTTAATATAAACTTCTCAAACTTTAAAAATTCAGATGCCCAAACCTTTTGTGCCATAACCATGACTCATCATTTACTTCCATCTTCCATGCCGCGTCCTTTACATAGTGCAAAATAAGAGGAAAACTTCTATTTTTCTCCATCTTGATTTTTGCCATAAGTTATTTTTTCATCCCTCTGTCATATAACTTGCAAACATTATCTTCAAAGTGTACCATATGCCCATGCTCAATCAGCTGTCCAACACTCAAGAGATTTTGCATCAAATCTGGAGCAAGTAAAACATCATGAATGAATTTTCTTCCTTTCTTGGTATTGATTTCAATTGTGCCTTTGCCTCTTGCTTAGACTATTGCACCATTTCCCATCTTCACTTGTAAAATTGAAGAACTATCAATGTCCACAAAAATAGACTTGTCTCCTATCATGTGATTGCTGCAACCACTGTCAAGATACCACATATTATTACTTTGCTCTTCTGCAATTTGACATACATATAGTGTGCTTTGCTGACCTTCATTTTCTTCTAAGAAGTGTGCTTGTTCACTTGCATTGTATCTGCAATCTTTTTGAATATGTCCAAACTTTTTGCAATTATAACATTGGGGTTTTTCCCTAAACCAGCAATCTTTTTCAGCATGAGAAGACCTTTTACATATGTTGCACCTTTGTTGAGTGCTCTCATCATATTGCATTCTTAAAAAATTATTTTTTGCATTTCTCTACCTCTTCCTTTCATATTTCTTCATCTTCCTCTATTTTGGTTTTCACCTCTGAATGACTCTCCTTTGACTGGAGCATGACTAGGTGATTTTTTTTGAAAATTTTTATCAACCACTTTGAGTTTATATTGAAAGGCACTTTCAATTGTTGATTCTTTATGCCTAAACAATCTTTGCTCATGAGGTTCAAGAGATCCCATTAATTCATGAACACTTAATTCAGAAAGATCTTTAGATTCTTCAACAATTGCAACTATTGTATCAAATTTTGGAGATAAACTAGCCAAAATTTTCTCACATATTCTTCGCTCGGTGATGGTTTCACCATAGCTCTTCATTTGATTAACAGTCTCCATAATTTTGGAGAAGTAATCCTTCAATTTTTTATTTTCTTGCATTCTCAAATTATCTAACTCTCTTCTTAAAGTTTGAAGTTTGATAGCTCTTACCTTTATGTTGCCTTGAAATTCCTCCTGCAAGATATCCCATGCCTCCTTTGATTTGGTGGCTCTAATAATTCTGAGAAAAATTTTCTCAGATACAGCTTGTTGGATAAAGAACAAAGCTTTGGCATCCTTCTTTTTGTAGTCCTTCAGTTGCTCCTTCTGATTATTTGTTGGATTAACTGGGTCTTCGTACCCGTTCTTAACTAGATCTCATACTTCTTGTGAAATAAAAAGGGTCTTCATCTTGATGCTCCAATAATCATAATTTTCTCCATCAAAAATAGGAATAAAAGATTGGTGGATATTCATTCCAATATTACATGGGGTTGCCATGAATTTTTTGTAGCAATTTTTTCTTCATCGTTTCTTTGTCTGTTTCTTTGTTGATCATCTTGTGGGATAGGCAACAGATCTTTGGCCTTCACGTTCACTACCAATAGCTTTTTTGCCTTTCCTTTGAAAACCTGACTTTATTTGCCGTTCTCGGTTTTAATACTATGGAGAATGACCAGCGCAACAGCTCCGTGAGCAAAAACACATGCACTAGGCTCCAAAAGAAAATTTCTGGAACCAAGAAGTCAACAACCTGGGTGGGTCAAGAACTCCTTTCACTCTTTTTTTTATTATTGCTTTGAAGAGGCCCAGATCTTTAGAGGCGATGTACGGGTCTGAGATGAGAAGGACTTCCCAAAAAAAAAATTGCGACCACTTTGCGACGCCTTGTGACAACAAATATTGCGACGCATTAGCGACTCATCAGCGACTCAATTAACCAAAAAATCCAAAAAAAATTATATTTTTAATATTGCGACGCAAATATTGCGTCGCAATATTTTTAAATTAATTTTTATAAAATATAAATATCAATAAAAAATATTGCGACGCAAATATTGCGTCGCAATATTTTTAAATTAATTTATTATAAATATAAATATCAATAAAAAATATTGCGACGCAATACTTGCGTCGCAATGTTTTAGCAGAATTAAGAAAATTAAATTTTTAATATTGCGACGCAAATATTGCGTCGCAATATTTTTAAATTAATTTTTTATGAGGTATAAATAGTATTAAAAATATTGCGACGCAAATATTGCGTCGCAATATTTTTAGCAGAATTAAATATTTTAAATTTTTAATATTGCGACGCAAATATTGCGTCGCAATATTTTTAAATTAATTTTTAATTAATTATAAATATCATTAAAATATTGCGACGCAAATATTGCGTCGCAATATTTTTTAAATTAATTTTTATGAAATATAAATATCAATAAAAATATTGCGACGCAATATTTGCATCGCAATGTTTTTGGCAGAATTAAAAAATTTAATTTTTCATATTGCGACGCAAATATTGCGTCGCAATATTTTTAAATTAATTTATTTTGAAATATAAATATCAATAAAATATTGCGACGCAATATTTGCGTCGCAATGTTTTTAGCAGAATTTAAAAAAAATAATTTTTAATATTGCGACGCAAATATTGCGTCGCAATATTAATAAATTAAATTTTTACGAAATATAAATATTAATACAAATATTGCGACGCAATATTTGCGTCGCAATGTTTTTAGCAGAATTAAATATTTTAAATTTTTAATATTGCGACGCAAATATGGCGTCGCAATATTTTTAAATTAATTTTTTTTGAAATATAAATATCAATAAAAATATTGCGACGCAATACGCATATTGCGACGCAAATATTGCGTCGCAATGTTTATTGCGACGCAATAGCAATGTTTTTAGCAAAAAAATTAATTTTTAATATTGCGACGCAAATATTGCGTCGCAATATTTATAAATTAAATTTTTACGAAATATAAATATTAATACAAATATTGCGACGCAATATTTGCGTCGCAATGTTTTTAGCAGAATTAAATATTTTAAATTTTTAATATTGCGACGCAAATATGGCGTCGCAATATTTTTAAATTAAATTTTTACGAAATATAAATATTAATACAAATATTGCGACGCAATATTTGCGTCGCAATGTTTTTAGCAGAATTAAATATTTTAAATTTTTAATATTGCGACGCAAATATTGCGATGCAATAATTACGACGCAAATATTGCATCGGTCGTCGCCGATCGAGATCAGGTCTTGGATCGAACGCAACCGTCGGATCGTCGCCGATCTCGGACGGATCGCCACGGTCCGAGATCGGTCGTGGCCGATCGGGATCAGGGCTTGGATCGATCGCAACCGTTGGATCGTCGCCGATCTCGGACGGATCGCCACGGTCCGAGATCGGTCGTGGCCGATCGGGATCAGGGCTTGGATCGATCGCAACAGTCGGATCGTCGTCGATCTCGGACGAATTGCAACTGTTCGAGATAGGTCGTGGCCGATCGGGATCAGGGCTTGGATTGATCACAACCGTCGGACCTTTGCCGATCGGACCGATTGCCGCGGTCCGCGATCGGTCGTCGCCGATCGGGATCAGGGCTTGGATCGATCGCAACCGTTGGATCGTCGCCGATCTCGGACGGATCGCCACGGTCCGAGATCGGTCGTGGCCGGTCGGGATCAGGGCTTGGATCGATCGCAACCGTCGTATCTTTGTCGATCAGACCAATTGCCACGGTCCGAGATCGGTCGTCGCCGATCGAGATCAGGGCTTCGATCGATCGCATCCGTTGGATCGTCGCCGATCTCAGACGGATTGCCACGGTCCGAGATCGACCGTTGCCGATCGGGATCAGGGCTTGGATCGATCGCAACAGTCGGATCGTCGTCGATCTCGGACGAATTGCAACTGTTCGAGATAGGTCGTGGCCGATCGGGATCAGGGCTTGGATCGATCGCAACCGTCGTATCTTTGTCGATCAGACCAATTGCCACGGTCCGAGATCGGTCGTCGCCGATCGAGATCAGGGCTTCGATCGATCGCATCCGTTGGATCGTCGCCGATCTCAGACGGATTGCCACGGTCCGAGATCGACCGTTGCCGATCGGGATCAGGGCTTGGATCGATCGCAACAGTCGGATCGTCGTCGATCTCGGACGAATTGCAACTGTTCGAGATAGGTCGTGGCCGATCGGGATCAGGGCTTGGATCGATCGCAACCGTCGTATCTTTGTCGATCAGACCAATTGCCACGGTCCGAGATCGGTCGTCGCCGATCGAGATCAGGGCTTCGATCGATCGCATCCGTTGGATCGTCGCCGATCTCAGACGGATTGCCACGGTCCGAGATCGACCGTTGCCGATCGGGATCAGGGCTTGGATCGATCGCAACAGTCGGATCGTCGTCGATCTCGGACGAATTGCAACTGTTCGAGATAGGTCGTGGCCGATCGGGATCAGGGCTTGGATTGATCACAACCGTCGGACCTTTGCCGATCGGACCGATTGCCGCGGTCCGCGATCGGTCGTCGCCGATCGGGATCAGGGCTTGGATCGATCGCAACCGTTGGATCGTCGCCGATCTCGGACGGATCGCCACGGTCCGAGATCGGTCGTGGCCGGTCGGGATCAGGGCTTGGATCGATCGCAACCGTCGTATCTTTGTCGATCAGACCAATTGCCACGGTCCGAGATCGGTCGTCGCCGATCGAGATCAGGGCTTCGATCGATCGCATCCGTTGGATCGTCGCCGATCTCAGACGGATTGCCACGGTCCGAGATCGACCGTTGCCGATCGGGATCAGGGCTTGGATCGATCGCAACAGTCGGATCGTCGTCGATCTCGGACGAATTGCAACTGTTCGAGATAGGTCGTGGCCGATCGGGATCAGGGCTTGGATCGATCGCAACCGTCGTATCTTTGTCGATCAGACCAATTGCCACGGTCCGAGATCGGTCGTCGCCGATCGAGATCAGGGCTTCGATCGATCGCATCCGTTGGATCGTCGCCGATCTCAGACGGATTGCCACGGTCCGAGATCGACCGTTGCCGATCGGGATCAGGGCTTGGATCGATCGCAACAGTCGGATCGTCGTCGATCTCGGACGAATTGCAACTGTTCGAGATAGGTCGTGGCCGATCGGGATCATTAAAAATTTTATAGAATAAATTGTGATGCAATTTATCGTCGTAATTATTAACATTAATTATAAATATAATCATTTATAAATATTAACAAATAGCTTGCGACGCCTTAGCGACACACTTTAAAAAAATATAAATAAATATTGCGACAAAATATATGTGTCGCAATATTAATAGAATACATATAACTGATTAAAATATTAAAAAATATTTGCGACGCAATTTGTCGTCGCAATTATTATAATAAATTTAAATATTTTCATTTAAAAATATTTTAAAAATAATTGCGACGCACTTATTGCGTCGCAATATATGTAATAATTTTTTTTATTAATCAATTTAAATTATTAAAAAAATATTGCGACGCCTTAGCGACGCAATTATTAGAAAATAAAATTATTTTTCCCGCCAGGGTATGGCGCCAAGTTAGCGACGCGTTAGCGACGCATTTATTGGCGTCGCTATATTTTCATAAAAGTATTTTTTTACATTTATTAATGATGGATTAGCGACGCCCACGTGCGTCGCTAAAAAAAAAAAAAAAAAAAAATTTATTGCGACGCAATTAGCGACGCCAAATTGGCGTCGCTAATTGCCTGTATTTAAACCCCCCCTTTCTTCTTTCCTCCTTCCGGTCTGACCTAGCCTCCGCCGCCGTGACTCCCAGCCGCCCCGAAACGCCGGCGATCTCCTCCGACGCCCAGCCCCCCCGAGGATCTCCTACTCCGGCTACCCACAAAGGTTAGGCCCAAAAATCCAAAAAAAAATTTTTTTTTTATGTTTTTTTTTT
>UESW01003703.1:0-46292 GCA_900491605.1 Calamus simplicifolius | reverse complement strand
AGAATGTGAGGCTGGAGGTAAGCATAGCAGCTAACTCAGAAGAGGTCTTCCTACTCAAAGCATCAGCCACAACATTAGCCTTCCCTGGATGATAATGTAGATTCAGATCATAGTCCTTCAGAAGTTCCAACCACCTCCTCTGCCTCAAATTGAGCTCCTTCTGTGTGAAGATATATTTTAGACTCTTATGGTCTGTATACACATCACACGACACCCCATAGAGATAATGCCGCCAAATCTTCAAAGCAAAAACCACCGCAGCTAATTCCAGATCATGAGTAGGATAGTTCTGCTCATAAGGCTTCAGCTGTCTGGAAGCATAGGCTATCACCTTTCCATTCTGCATTAGGACACATCCCAATCCTTTCCGAGAGGCATCAGTATAAAGTGTAAAACCCTCAGATCCTGTCGGAAGAACAAGGATGGGAGCTGACACCAAACGCTGCTTTAACTCCTGAAAACTTTCCTCACACTCCTCTGACCAGTCAAACTTCACTCGTTTCTGGGTTAAACGAGTTAGGGGTAGAGCGATGCGAGAGAAGTCTTCCACAAATTTTCGATAATACCCGGCTAGCCCCAAGAAGCTTCTGACTTCAGCCACATTGGAAGGTCGGCTCCAGCTAATAATAGCTTCAATCTTCTTCGGGTCCACAGAAATGCCATCCACAGAAATTACGTGACCCAAGAAAGCTACTTGGTCCAACCAAAACTCACACTTCTGCAGCTTGGCATAAAGCTTCTTCTCCCGAAGAGTCTGAAGCACAATCCTCAAGTGATCCTCATGCTCCCTGAGACTCTTAGAATAGATCAAAATATCATCAATAAATACAACCACAAACTGATCCAAGTATGGCCTAAATATTCTATTCATCAAATCCATGAACGCTGCCGGGGCATTAGTCAAACCAAACGGCATCACCAAAAACTCATAATGGCCATATCTAGTTCTGAAAGCTGTCTTAGGCACATCCCCATCCTTGACTTTAAGCTGATGATAACCTGACCTGAGATCAATCTTAGAGAATACCCGGGCTCCTTGAAGTTGGTCAAACAAGTCATCAATCCTCGGCAAAGGGTACTTATTTCGCACTGTCACCTTGTTGATTTCCCGGTAATCAATGCATAGCCGAAGACTGCCATCCTTCTTCTTAACAAATAGAACTGGAGCACCCCAAGGAGAAGCACTAGGCCTGATAAATCCCGATCTAGGAGTTCCTGCAATTGGTCCTTCAACTCTTTTAGCTCAGCCGGGGCCATACGATAAGGGGCCTTGGATATAGGTCCAGTTCCAGGAATCAAATCAATGGAGAACTCAACCTCCCGGTCAGGGGGCAACTCCGATAATTCATCCGGAAAGACATCAGGGAATTCTCTAGCTATAGGAATATCCTCCAACTTGGCCTCTTTCTTTTGAAGATCATTAATAACAGCAAGAAATCCTTGGCCACCACTCCTCAGATACTTTTCAGCCTGTAGTGCCGAAATAAACACTGAGGCTAGAAGTTTCTGGCCACCAGTAAAACTAAATTCGGGCTGACAAGGAATTTTGAAGTTGACGATCTTCCTGAAACAGTCTACAGAAGCATGATAGGAAGCTAACCAATCCATGCCAAGGATAACATCAAGAATTTCAGTGGAAGGACAATAAGATTGGCATTCAGCTTCCTATCCTCAATGATAATCAAGCAGGATTTGCATACAGTATCAACTTTCATAGTATCACCATTTGGAAAGGCAATGTGTAATTCATGGTCTAGAGGTTCAGGTGTCAATGATGCATTCTTGCCAAGGTAGGTGTCAGATATAAACGAATGCGTGGCACCCGGATCAATTAGAGTCTGAGCATAATCATTGCCTATCTTAATCATTCCTGGACGTAAATGAAATTTCATTTTAACAATAAGAATATAATATTCTAACTAATTATTAATGCATTGCACAGGATAAGAATGTAATGCTAGATGTGAATATGATATACCTGTCACCACAGAATTAGAAGCGGCAGCATCCTGCTGAGTGAGAGCGAAGACCCTTCCCTGAGTCCTCGGTGGTTGCTGCTGCTGCTGACCCGTCCCTTGACTGGAAGATGGCTGCTGGTTCTGTCGAAGGGGACATGTGGCTATCTTATGGCCAGTCTTTCCACAGGAGAAACAGGCACCAGACACTCCACGGCAAGGTCTCCCCGGGTGGAAATTCCCACAGCGAAAGCAGCGAGCCTCTCTATTTGGTTGTCCTCCTGGGGCCTGGGGTGCACCTCTCTTCTTGGCATGAGCTGGGGGCTGGTTAGAATTATGCCCTTTCCTCTTCTTCTGCTCCCAATCCCTCTGAACCGTATTCATATCTCTCTCAATTACTAAGGCCTTATTTACCATGGCACTGTAAGTGTGAAGCTCAAATGCGTTGACCGCCTGCATCAGTCTGGGTCGAAGTCCCTCCGTGAATCGGGTGATCTTGGCCATTTCGTTAGATACTATACTTGGAGCAAAATGGGCCAACCTGGTGAATTCAGCTTCATATTGGGCCACGAAAGATTCCTTTGCTCCAACTTAAGAAATTCTGATTCCATCCTCCTCTGCATACTCCTGGGAAAGTACTTGTCGAAGAATGCCTCCTTAAACTATTCCCAAGAAATAGTCTGACCACCCCGACGCTGCTCCTCTACTAACCACCAGTCATAAGCCTCCCCTTGGAGAAGATAAGTAGCAAATCTGATCCTCTCCATCTCCTGACTACCATGGGCCATAAAAGCCTTCTCCATATCTCGCACCCATCTCTCAGCATCAATAGGGTTGCTTGAACCAGAGAAAGGAGCAGGGGCAAACTTCTTGAAATCTGCAAAGCTGCGGCCGTTCCCCACCCAGGATTGAGATAAAGCAGACTGGGTCGGCGGTGCTGATGAGTGGGTAAGGTTGGCTGCAGCTGCGGAACTAAGACTGAGCCAAAGCCTGCTGGATCTGATGCTGCATGTCCCGCATAGACTGCGCCATACCCGAGAGCTTGAAGCATCTCGGACTGGAATCGCTGGTGATCAGTTCCTACTGGGTTGGCAGGGGCCGAGTAGTCTCTATCCAAAAATTTTGAGCTAGGGTGACAACCCGCCGCGTGCCGGGCACGCAAGGCGTCTTAAAAATCTTGATATACAATTCAAAAGGCAATGAATATGAAACCAACCATAATACAAATGATAGTTATAAGTTTTGGGTATCAAACCCTACATCCAAGTCATGCTAATAAAGTTGGCTATAACAAGCCCTACACACAAACATAATAGGATTACACCAATGCAATGGTTCTCATTTTATTTATTGAAAGCTCCATCAACTCCGAATATCCATCATCAACCCTGAGGCTCTGAAAAACATTGTGAAGGTTTAATGAGTTTACACTCAATAAGTAAGCCTATTATACAATCATATCATACTTGAATTATATTTAACATGCCATCAACATATACATCTTGTCAACTTAACATAAATTGAACATTTGATAAGCATCAGAATATGCATTCTAGCAAACTCACTGTTTATAGATTTCCTATGTGTCCCACGGCCCTGCAATACCTCAATCAGAGCACATCCTCCAGATGCGTGGCCATCAACATCCACAGAACACATTGTACGATGTGTGGGCCATACCATAACAGAACACACTCTACGATGTATGTGGCCATAAAAATCATACAGAACACATTGTAAGACATGTGGGCCATACCATAACAGAACACACTCTCAGGCCATCATACAGAACATGTCTACAATATGTGGGGCCATATCATAACAGAATACATCTCCAGTGTGTGTGGCCATATCATACAGAACACATCTACAATGTGTGGGGCCATAGTAAAGGAGAACCGCGGACATATAAATCTATTTAACATTTTCATCACATGTGCATCATGCATCTGTATCTCACAATATCTCACAGTGGTTTGCACAGTACAAGGAAATACATATAATCACCTCAATATAAACATGTACAGACAATCACAATTCTGGCATATGCATCAATAAATCATTTCTTACAATATTACCAATCATTATAATCATATAATTGTTCATTTGAAATCCACAGTTCCATGCTACATAGAGAATTCAGTTAATTTATAAAAATGCATGCAAACTGTATATACTCAATTTATTAATTAAACAATTAAATTGCATAATAGTCTTACTTACCTCCTACGCAAAATCCAAATGATGAACCAACTAATCAGATGTCTGGGCACCTACAGGATCAATGTACATAATTAATTCATGAAATCTAATTAATAAAATGACCCTTAAGAATTTCTACCCAAACTAGTTCGGGCCCTACTTTGGGCTCGAATATCTCCCACTATACACACCCAATTGGGGAAGTAAAAATACCCCAAGAAACTAGAATTCACCCAGATTCTAGCCATATAATTTTCTTGCTAATCCCGGCCCGTTACGGGACCCAAAAACTAGCCCCAAAACTGCTCGCTGCACGGCCCAATAAGGCCCAAAAGATGGCAGCCCAGCCGGCCCAATAAGTCCTTCGATCCCAGCTCCTCTATTTCGCCCGAAACAGGACTCCGGCCGGCGGCCAGGGCCGCCGCCGGCCTAATTCCGTCCGGCCCGGCCACCGGAAGCCGGCCGCCGCCGCGGCTGGCCTCCATCCCCTCTCTATCTATCTCAATTTCTCTCCCTCTCTCTCTTTCTCTCCGCTGCTCCCGCGTGAAGTTCACAAATCTAAATTGGGGCCGGTCCGGCCTTCGGCCGGCCTCCCCTCTCATAATTTTCTCTCATCTTCTCCCTCACAGCACGTCTTTGTGCCGGCGGCACGGCCGGCCACCTTGGCCGGCCGGACCTCCACCGGACGCACGCCCGGCGCCGGTGGAGGCGACAGGTCCAAGCTCAGGCCCGGCGAGGCGGCGAGCATGCCGCCGGGCCCGAACCAACCTGGCTACCGTGAGAGAAGGGCCGGCTCTCTCTACTCTCTCTCCACCACCAGGACACCTCCCCCAGTGCCGGCGGGGTCGCCGGCCAGATCTCAGGCCCGGCGAGGCGGCGAGCACGCCGGGCCTGAACCAAGGGATCGACCGGCCTCCCGTTTCTTCTCTGCCTCACGCGCTCTCTCACTCTGTCTCCCAGTCTCTTTCTCTCTCTCGGTTCTCTCTCTCTCTCTTGCTCTCTCTCTAGAGTGGCAGGGAATTACCTGATGGATGAAGCGCCAGCGTGAAGGAAGAAGTCCTTCACCTCCCTATTTATTCACCTGCGCAGCGCCTCTGATCGGGGGTTTGACTAAGCGCTTCGCTTGGAAAGGTCTGGGGAACCCAACAGTCAGGAGCTTGGTTCATCTGAACCAAGCCTGGTTCATCTGAACCAAAAGAACCGGGTATTACAGTCTTCCTCATACAGTTGGCTCCTAGTACGACGAGCCATAACTATTTCCTGTTAAATTAGACGTGGTTAATATCATCATAAACTAATGTGTCAGGTGTCTCTAAGTATAATGTTATCAAAATATGTTCTCTATGTGTTATCATGTCAATATGTCTGTGTCCCTAGGGTCATAACCTAAGCTCTGATACCACTAAAGCTGTCACGCCCCAGACCCAAATATCGGGCTAGGATGACAACCCACGCGTGCCGGGCACGCAAGGCGTCACAGCATTTTTCACACATAACACCATATATATATAATCAAGCCAAATTCATCACTGAATATTAAAAGTTTTGGGTTACAAACCCTTACACCACAAAATAATGGGTCTTGATTTATTTAATAGAAGATCCATCACCCCAACCATCCATCTTCAATCTCGTGGCTCTGACAAAAACATTGTAAGATTTTTATGAGCTTACACTCAATAAGTAAGCCACGTTATACAGTCAAATCATAGCATAACAATCTATAAGCATATAAATGATTTGCATGCTTAAACATTCCACAAATACTCAAACATGCAATGTAAGTAAACCCACTGTTTATACTCTCAATGGTAGCTGTAAATATGACCCACGGCCCTGCAATATCTCAATAGTGTACCAACAAGCATCCCCCTACAGAAAGGGTCCAGATACCAGGGTCACGCCATATCATAATCCACCAGAACACATACTCTATATATGTGATGCCACATCGAACCAAGCAGAACACACCCTCTAGATGTGTGATGCCACCTCATAGTAACTCAGAATACATCCTCTAGATGCGTGATGCCATCTCGAACCCAAGCAGAACACATCCTCTAGACGTGTGAATGGCATAAACAAGCAGAACACATCCTCTAGACGTGTAGGTGGCATAAACAAGCAGAACACATCCTCTAGACGTGTAGGTGGCATAAACAAGCAGAACACATCCTCTAGATGTGTGTGTGGTATGACATGATAAAGGAGAACCGCGGCGACACATAACAGCACCTCACATCATGCACAAACATATCAATAACATCTCTATATTGCATAAACAGTGGATTATACTTACTGAACAATTGCATGTAATATATCACATCAATGTCATAATAACTGCATCTCTCATGCATAGCATCCACATATGAAATCATTTTCAATCATAGCACATAAACAACAATGTACTCATCTACTTACAATTTAGCCATAACAATTCTTCATGTAACAATATAATTTACAATTTAAATATTCATATAATGAATAAAATAATTTATTAAATACTGATAACTGGCTTACTTACCTCAGTACGCAATCCAACAGGTATATATCAGCTAGTCAGATGTCTGAGCACCTACAGGATCATTTTACATAATTAATTTATTAGAAAAGAATATTAAAATGACCCTTAGAATTTCTACCCAGACTATTGCAAGGTACAGGAGGAAGGGGGAGGGCGACGCAACAGCGGTGGTAAGAAAGACAAAGGTAATGAGCTGTTCAAAGCCGCTTCAACTGACACACTATCCGATGCAACGTGGAAGAAGCGCTAATAATACATTAATTATTAATTCATGGTTTTTCTCCGATTTACGCTTGGAGGCGAAAGGAATGAGGTCGGTTCTGGTTTGAGAGTTGAGACATAGGATGCGGTCAATTCCTATAATCGCAACCATTCTTGCTGCACGGCTCAATGGCTAACGCTTGCAGGAGTCGCGAGGATTATGTAACATGTTATCTCATGTCGTAAAAAAAAAATCTACTTAATCACGGATCATTGCGTAATAAACAGACGGTCGTAATTACGGGATTAGACCCCTCTCGTTCGACCTGGAACGAACAGTATATATCCAGTCTCCGAGAATCAACCAAAAAAAACAAGGAAAACCATCGTACGAGAGAGAATGCGTTGAAACTCTATATCCTAACCAGGTGCTGGAATGGAGGATGTTGGGACAAATTTGACAACGTAAAACTCGACAAAAATATCGCTTAATCATTGGATCGCGCCTTGTAAATCACCAATGTCATGTAATGCCATCTTTATATTTTGTGGTAAGGAGTTGGCAGGTTGTGAGTTGTCAACAATTTTTTTTGGAAAAAATTAGTTGGTTTAAGTGTAACATCAATGGGCTTCTTGGCCTCATTTTTAGTTCATATTGCTCTGAAATATTCCAGTTGGGCAACGGCTACAAATTTTTGTCTATTTATCGCCTGGAGACAACTTTAATTAATTTGTTTGTTCGGAAGATACCTTATTAATTAACATGAGAAGATTTTTCTTATCAATCGCCATTTAGAATTGTTTTTTGGTTTTATAATTTGAGGGGTGAAGACCAAGGGTAAAGCAGATAGAGGAAAAAGAAAATACCAAGGAAGTCTATAATTCTTTCTTTCCTTGTTTCTTTTTTGCATTTTCTTATTTTTTATGCTTTTTCCAAAGCATCTCTTTTGTTTTATTGATCACTTTTTCCTCCATTTTCAAAGAATGTTAGCATTGAAATGTTGCCTTTTGGTTTCGTTACATGTTCTTTAGCACAAAGGAACTTGTATTCACAGCAGCATAGGAGTTGACTGCACCCCAAATCAATGCATACTTTGTAAAATGGTAGTTGGTTGGTGCATAAGTTATATTTCATAAACCTTCTTCAAGAGAAATTTTTAATAAACAATCATATGTTCATTATTTGTTGCATAATTTTAGGATACCAAAGGGTTCAAATAGATGCATTACTTATCTTCCCCATTTTTTTCTAATAAAATTTATTTAAACCACCTTGTTCAAAGATTCATCATTTATTATATGGTGCAAGAGAATTATCACCGTGTGTGTCGAGTGGTTGTGAATTAAGGGAATACATGCAACAATACGACATCATGGACTCAATGTTATAGGGATGAATGTAGAAGGTAGCTTGATGACTGCACTACATCTTTTATCCTCGATAAATTTCATTAATTGGATCAAATTATATTTAAGGCATTTTTAAACTCAAAATCATCATTTTTAATACACTTCTATGGAATTATAATTATGCATGTTGAATTTTGTTGATCAGATGATAATAAACAAAAGCATGATTTCTTAGTTTCAAATAGTTTATGCATACTTCTAAATGCTAGATATGGTGAGCACATCACTTATTATAATAAATCTCATTTAGAAAACTTTACTTGATGCAATGTAGATTCTAGGTTCATCATTTGTTACACATGTATCATGTATATCAAAAAGTAGTGGATCTTGTAATCACAAACAATAGCACGATATGATGTATTCCAATAAGTTAGGGGTGCTTTTAAAAGGTGGACTTGATGAGCGCATCACTTAGTTTCAATAAAATTTATTTGGCAAAATTCTATTGAACCTAATCTTGACTCCAGATTCATCAATTTGTCACCTATTGTAAATGTTAATGGTGGTTGATTTAGGAATAAACTACTGTGTGACATACTGCTAAACTATTCAATATGCTAGATTTAATTTGATATACCATAAATATGAAATGGAGTTATTGAACTCTAGATCCATCATTCTTCATTCATATAAAATACATGTTAAATGTTGATGGATCTAATAGTTGCAGATGGATCTCACGGTAGTAGATGATAACATAACATGTTGGATTCAAATCTTTTAGGAATGCTTTTAAAAGGTGGACCTAATGAACACATCCGTTATTTACCATAAACACAATTTAGGAAAATGATACTAACCCTATCTTGATTATAGATCCATCATTTGTCATATGCTGTACATGTTAATAGTAGCGGATCTAGCAATAACGACAACATGATATGCTATTCAACCTTGATGTTAGATTGGACATTTGCCATACTAGAAATGAATTATGATAAATTTCAAATAGAGGTGGATTCTAGTCTCCTTATTTAAATGGTAGTAGATCTAAAAATAACAAACCATAATATGATAGGGTAGATTCAAACGTTCTAGAAATGTTTTTAAAAAATGGACTTGATGTGCATGTCACTTGTTTTTAAAAAATTCCATATCAAAAGTTTTACGTAACCTAATCATATCTCTTGATTCATCATTTGTCGTATATACCATACATGTTAAATGGCAGAGAATCTAGCCATAGCAAATGACAAAATAATAAAATAGATACAAATACCTTAGAGATGCTTTTAAAATTGGACTCAATGATTACATCACTTATTCTCTATATAAATTTTATTTGAGAAAAGTTTACCAAACCCAATCTTGATTCTAAACTCATCATTTGTCGTATACTATACATATTAAATGGTAGCAAATTTAGCAATAAGTAACAACATGATATCCTAGTAAACAATTCTTGATGCTAGATTTAATATTTGTCACACTACAATAAATATCAAATAGAAGGGTTGGCTCTAAATTCATCATTTATCAGTTTTTCAAAAGGCAACAAAGCTAGCAATGATGTATAATGACATTATATAATGGCTTCAAATATTCTAGGGATATTTTTAATTAAAAGGTGGACTTGATGAGAATATTACTTATTTTTTAAAAAAATTATTCAAGAAAATATTACTTAACTCAATGTTGACTCTATATTCAAGATTTGTCGACATATATCATGTATATGCCAAAGATGGTGAATCTAGAAATATTAAATGACAACATGATACACTAAACTCAACCATTTTATCAATGCTTTTAAGGTGGACTTGTTAAGCACATTGCTAATTTTCAATAAATTCAATTTAACCAAATTTTACTTCAACTCAATTTTGACCCTAGGTTCATCATTTATCATATATACGTGCTAATGGCATGAATTTTGCAATAAATGACAACATGATATGCTATTAAACCATTCATAATGCTAGTTTCAACATTTTTCACACTACAAAGGAATTATCACATATATCAAATGGAGGTGGCTTTAGCGAAAATAAATAATAATAAGATATTGTTAAGAGAAGTATCCTAAGGATGCTATTCAACTGTAACATGATGACTACATCACTTATTTTTGGGGGGCCAAAAAAAAACTGATCCAATTGAGAAGAAGTAAGGATTTTCTTCAATCCACTCAGCTTGAATCTTTTAAAATAAAATTTAGAAGATAAGAAATGTCACAAAAGTAAGGTTTAAGTATCTTTTTCTTCTTTAATTTTTCATGATCCATAAACTGTGATGCATATCAAGGGTGAAAAGTAATGTTTATGCTTTTTTTTTCACTCCTTTTGTTGGGATTCTAATGGTTGGAAAACAGAATCTATACTTTTTTTCTTTCACTTCTGCTATTGGGATTCTAATGCGAGAAATGTAGTTTATGCTTTAGTCTTTCATTCTCACTGTATGGATTTTAGAAAATGAAAAGTAGATCTATACTCTTTTCTTTTACTCTCACTATTCTCCCTTCCTTTTATCTAAACCATGATATACAACATCTATTCATACTAATTAATGAGGTTCTCTTTCCTTAAGTAAAATACCTCTAGTTAAAAAAGAAGAAGATACAAGTTCCCTGCTATGCCATATTGATCTACTCTGCATTTAAGTTGCACTCCTATTCTATTTAGAAGATGATATTTCTTTATTTATTTTATGTTGGTGAAGTCTATTATGTATTTAAGAGCGATATGCTCCATAGCCCATACAGATTAGAAGACATTATAATCAAAGTCTATTTGGGCTAACCAATAGAATTTGTGATTCGAATTTAATCCTTAAACTAATGAGAATGGTAAGGCTTAATATAAGCAGTATATAGAAGCTCATACTTCTGGCATTAAGTTCCACATTGGTTATGCTTTGAGAAGTCCTTTGATTTATAAGGTTTCAAATAATTCATTCTGCCTAGCATTTCAAGCAAGATATTGGGTCATCACAAATAATATCAGAATTTCACATAGCCCATGACACATGTAGATTAGATGATGCTGCAACACAAACCCTTTTAAAACTGATCATGAGTCAATCATGACATTTCTAATTGAATTTAGATATCTAGTTTTGCAAGGATTATTGGACCTAAATGGAGAGAGTACATGGGGTCCTTGGTAGCATGCAATTAGTTCTACGTTTTTTGTATACTAGAGAGATCTTGAATAAATTATATAGGGCTAAAGAATCTAAATAATGCCACTCGGTTAGTTATTGGTTGAGGTCTTAAGTTATTAAAATTTTCACCTAAGCCCATGATAGACCTCATCTAATAGTGGCAATAATCCACCACATTGTCACTGCTAAAGGAGAGCCTCCATCTAAGTAGGCCATGAGGTGAGCCTTGTAGGGGGTGATTTGGGTTAATAATAAACCAAAGCTATCAATAGTGATAAAGAAGGTGAGCAAGATGGTGATGTATTCGATGGCATTGGAACACATGGTCAATTATTGCATGCTAGATATAGCACTCACCTTTACATGCTATTGGTAGCAAAGGTCTCTATCCTTAACATGTGTAATAACATCCCCGATGTCCCCATTCACCACCACACCAACAATCCCCACCACCACCATAATCACCCCCCTTCAATTTCAAGACCATCTATAGCTGCTATAGTATCCTCTCCCTCCCTTACATTGGTGGTTCATTTGTCAATCTAGAGTCCCATTGGAAACTAGAAAAAACAACACTCTAAGTTCAAATATCTATTGCTAGAGGCAATAATGACAGAGGATGAACGCCAAGGAGGAGACGATGTGACCATTAATACCATAATCATGGTCTTCTTTGATACCATTTCCTCAAGGGCAAGGCTTAAAAAAGAAGAGAGGAGTAGAAAGGTGGGATTGGCATGGTATAGAGGAACAAGGATGGCTTGCTTGGAGGAATAAAGTGTAGTATTATTGTTATAGGTTTGATGAAAAATAAAATTGGGAGAATAAAAATTACTGGGTTGTTAGGCCCAAAGCAACTTAGGAGGAGGGAGAAGGTGGATTGAGTTTTTCAAAAACTAAACTCAAAAGCTATGTGCTCTAAATGTAAGTCTAACATTTCAAAAATAAAGCACAATCATCAAATATTTCAAACAAATCACAAATCTAAGATAGAGAAGGTAAGAACACAATACAAAATTGCAAGTAAATAAAGAGCAAAAAAAATGAGGGATAAGAATTTTTTTAGTTGTTCGGTACCCCTTGGCTACATTCTCTACTCTAAAGACTCCTTGAGATTTCCGCTATACCAATCCTCTTAATTGAATGAAGATCAAATCTTTATACACTTCGTTTATCAGGATTAGAAGGAACCTTTGTAATCCTTTTTGAAGCTAAGAATGAATCTATTCTCTCCTTTTACACTGGCTAAGGAGGAACCCAACCTTTCCTGAATGAAAGAAATATAAGAACAACACTTCGCAAGAATGTGGATGTATAAATTATACTCAAAACTTAAGAGAGGAAGAAGTAAGCATGCTAAGATTAGAACCCCTTTTCACAAAGATTTTTCAACCTCCAAACCAGTCCAAAGTTCTTATTTTTACAGGAATGAAAAAATATGTGCATTAAGGCTCAAGGGCAACTCGAATGGTCAAATAAAAATATAACTATTGGGTTGTTAAAGGCTTAGCAGTCGATCACTAAGCTAGTGTTAGGGTTTAGACCTAGATGAATAGCAATGGGATTCCCCGTTGAACAAGAACTAGAACTAAGGATTTCTAATCCTGTTAGGTTTAGACCTTGATGAATAGCAATGGGATTCCCCGTTCAACAAGAACTAGAACTAAGGATTTCTAATCCTGTTAGGTTTAGACCTTGATGAATAGCAATGGGATTCCCCGTTCAACAAGAACTAGAACTAAGGATTTCTAATCCTGTTAGGTTTAGACCTTCTTGAAAAAGGAGGAAGATGGGGAGGAGAAAGAAAGGGCTGCCGCCCTATGATGAGAGAAGGGAATTTTTTTGGGAGAAAAGAATCTGTTCTCTATTCCATCCAAACCCTAGAGACTAGGGTTTAAATACATCCACGAAGTGGGCCAGGCCTAGACTCAACAAAAACTCCCATGGACTAATTCAATGAGATTAAACTAATCCCCAAGCCCGTGTACACCCGTGACTTGATTTAATCTCAACCCTTGGACTCAAACCCAGCCCAATACAAGTTAGCCCACCTGGGCCTTGATAGCACCACACCAGGCCCAACAATCTCCACCTTGGTGCTTTCAAGGCCTCAGCACGTCCACTGTGTCCATCAGCTTTAACAATGAAATACACTTTTGAAAACTGTCCCGTGGAAGAACCTTAGTCAGTGCATCTGCTGGATTTTCTTTGGTGTATACCTTCACCAGCTCCACCTCACCATCTTCCACCAGCTCTCTGATCCTGTGGTATCTGAGGTCAATGTGCTTCGTCCTGGCATGATAGACTGCATTCTGTGCAAGCATCAGAGCACTCTGGCTGTCACTATGCACCTGGACAACCTTCTGATCAAGTCCCATCTCCAGCATCAAGCCCTTTAGCCAAAGAGCTTCCTTTGCTGCCTCTGTGATACCTATGTATTCTGCCTCCGTGGTAGATAAGGCTGTGATGGGCTGCAGACATGATCTCCACGATACTGGACCACCAAACAGGCTGAACACAAAGCCTGTTGTGGATCTCCTAGTGTCCACATCTCCACCAAAGTCTGCATCTACATACCCATATAACTGCCCACGAGCCTCCTTGGATAAGTTGGATCTCTCAGTATCTTCTTGCTGTCCATAGCAAATACCAATCCCAACTGTACCTACCAAGTACCTGAAGATTCCCTTCAGTGCTCGCCAGTGCTCCCTACCAGGCTGCGTCATGAACCTGCTCACCTGGCTCACTGCATGGGCTATGTCTGGCCTACAACATACCATGGCATACATAAGGCTCCCAACACCAGAAGCATATGGTACCTTCTCCATCTCCTGAGCCTCCACCTCAGTCTGTGGTGACATGGTCTTCGATAAGGAAAAATGTGCTGCCAAAGGTAGTGCTGTCGGTTTGGCATCCTTCATCCCATATCGCTCCAGAATCTTTTTAATGTAGCCACCCTGACTCAGATGCAGCACACCTTTGGATCTATCTCTGATGATTTCCATCCCTAGGATCTTCCTGGCTGGCCCAGATCCTTCATCTCAAACTCCCGAGACAAAGCTATCTTCATTCCTGTACAGCCTTCTCACTCTTGCATGCTATCAGCATGTCATCTACATACAAGAGTAAGTACATCATAGACCCATCATCCAGAGATTTAACATACACACAAGAATCATACTCACACCTGGAAAGTCCAATGCTCCTAACATAAGTGTCAAATCTCTTGTACCACTGCCTCGGCGACTGCTTCAGCCCATACAGAGATTTCTTCAGCAAACAAACTTTCCCATCTGATCTTGGTTCTCTAAACCCTGGTGGCTGCTCCATGTAGATGCTCTCCTCCAAATGACCATGGAGGAATGCTGTCTTCACATCCATCTGCTCCAGCTCCAAGTCCTGAGCTGCTACAATACTCAATAATAGTCTGATGGAAGTGTGCCTGACTACTGGAGAAAATATCTCACCATAATCGATGCCTTCTTTCTGAGAGTATCCTTTGGCCACTAGTCTTGCCTTATACCTGATATCCTCTTGTTCTGAAGCTCCTTTCTTGCGCTGATAAACCCATTTACAACCAATGGGTTTCTTTCCTTGTGGCAGCTGGACCACCTGCCATGTATTATTGCTGTGAAGAGACTGCATTTCCTCTGCCATAGCATGGATCCACCTATCTCTATCCTGACTTTCCATAGCCTCCTCATAGGTGAAAGGGTCTCCATTCGCTGTCACCAGGGCATATGACAACGAATCCTCAAAGCCGTATCGAACTGGTGGTCGCACGTTCCTCCTGGGCCTTTGCTGTGCGATCCCAGTATCAGTACCCTGTCCAGCTGCATCCTGCTGAACTCCCTAGCTTCTACCCCCTCTGTCAGTCCTCTCCACCTGAATCTCAAATCCTCCTGGTCCACTAGCAAATGGCACAACTGTATAGGAGGTTGTCTGACTAGTGTTACCGTGTTCTACCTCCTGTAGTCCCTGCTGTGCATCCATGCCACTTCTGTTCTGGAGGATTGAGCTCTCATCAAAGGTTACATCTCTGCTGATGACAACCTTCTTCTCCAAGGGGTCCCATAGCCGATACTCCTTGACTCCTCGCGGGTAGCCAAGGAACACCATCTTCTTAGACCTGGCATCCAACTTACTCCGCTCCCCAGCTCCAACATGCACATATGCTGTGCATCCAAACACCCTTAGATGGTTTAGGCTTGTCTTCCTTCCAGACCATATCTCCTCTGGAATGTCTCCATCTAACCTGGTGTGCGGTGACCGATTGACCAAGTAGCTAGCTGCATCTACTGCGTCAACCCAGAACATCTTTGGAAGCCCTGCCTGCAGCCTTAAGCATCTTGCCTTTTCCAATAGTGTCTGTTCATCCTCTCAGCCATCCATTCTGTTGAGGAGTTCCCATCACCGAGAAGTGCCTTCTGATGCCCCACTCCTCACAAAAAATCTGGAACTCCCTGCTGGTGTATTCCCCGCCATTATCAGACCTCAGACACTTCACACTTTTACCCTGCTCCTTCTCCACCTCAGCCTTCCAGATTTTGAACTTGGTGAAGACCTCTGATTTCTCCTTCATAAAGTAGATCCACAGCTTCCTTGAGAAATCATCTATCAGGGTCATAAAGTATCTGGCCCCATTCCTTGCAGAAACTGGGGCTGGTCCCCAGACATCTGTGTGTACTAACTCCAGGGGTTCAGCACTCCTAGCTGTGCTGACTGAGAACTGTACTCTCCTCTGCTTTCCCATCTGACAAGGCTCACAGATCTCCATATCTCCGCTACTCAAGTCTGGAAGCAGACCTCTCTTGCTCAGTTCTTTCATCCCCTTGTCTCCCATGTGGCCCAGGCGGTAATGCCACATCCTGTACACATCCCGGGGATCTTGCTCCACAGCTGCCACCTCAGATTTCACAGTCATCATAGAGCCCTCCATCTTGTATAGATTATTTTTCAGCCTCCTCCCTCTCATCACCACCATGGCTCCATTGGAGATGTTCAGAACTCCACTCCTGGCACGACTGCTGAAGCTGTATCCAGTCCGCTCCAAGTACCCCAGTGATACCAGATTCTTCTTGAGTTCTGGGATATGCTTCACACTGGTAAGAGTGTGCACTATACCATCAAACATCCTCACCCTCACTATGCCAATACCTGCCACCTTGCAAGGGTGATTATCTCCAAGAGTCACATTCCCCTCCTCAACCTCTATGTAAGTACTAAACCACGACCGGTTGGGAGTGTAATGATGAGAACAGGCTGAATCCAAGGTCCACATCTCTGCTGTGCCTGTGATCATCTGATACAACCAAGAGATCATCCTCCACCTCCTGATCTGCAACTGTACTCACAGACTCAGATCCTCCTTTTTCTCCCTTCTGATTTTTCCACTTAGGACAATTCTTCTTAAAATGTCCTACCTCTCCACACTTATAGCACTTCAGCTCTCTCTTGCCTTTCCTGGACTTTGATCGTCCTTCAGACTTACTTCTGTCCCTGCCCCTACCTCTGCCTGTCCTTTCCCCAACTGATAGACCCTCCTGGGGAACAGCTTCCTTGGTCATCTTCTCCCTCTGGTCATTCGTCCGAAGCACCGAGATAATATCTTCATAAATTAATGTCTCCTTCCCATAGAGCAGTGTTGTGACCAATGAGTCATAAGACATGGGCATTGAACATAAAAGCAGAAGTGCTTTATCTTCTTCCTCCATCTTGACCCCAACATTCAGAAGTTCATTGCTCATCTGGTCGAATATCTGGATGTGACCGCACATCTCCACCTTCTGACATCCGAAGGCTGTAGAGGCGCTTCTTCAACATCAACTTGTTGCACATATTCTTTCCCATATAGAGGGTGTGCAACTTCGTCCAGAGTCCCTTCGGGGTCTTCTCCTCCAGCACTGAATAGAGGACTGAATCCGCCAGACAGCCCCTGATCATTGAACATGTCTTCTTCTCCAATGAAATCCACTGCTTGTCTGTCATCCCATCTGGCCTTTCCTCCAAAACCAGATCTAAACCCTGCTGCACAAGGAGGTCCTCTACCCGGACTTTCCACATGGAGAAACTTCCCTTCCCATCAAACTTCTCAACCTCTAATTTTATGCTACTCCCCATGGCCAATTTCAAAAATAGCACAAAAATAAATTTTATAAAATAGAGAAGTACCTTGACGAGATTTTGTTGAAATTATTTCAACTTCTTGAAGGCCTCCAGATTACTCCTTGAACCTGGCTCTGATACCACTTGTTAGGGTTTAGACCTAGATGAATAGCAATGGGATTCCCCGTTGAACAAGAACTAGAACTAAGGATTTCTAATCCTGTTAGGTTTAGACCTTGATGAATAGGAGATGAACTAAAAAATAATAGGTTTAGCATTAATGGGATTCCCCGTTCAACAAGAACTAGAACTAAGGATTTCTAATCCTGTTAGGTTTAACTTCTTGGAAAAGGAGGAGATAGGGAGGAGAAAGAAAGGGCTGCCGCCCTATGATGAGAGAAGGGAATGGGAGAAAAGAATCTGTTCTCTATTCCATCCAAACCCTAGAGACTAGGGTTTAAATACATCCACGAAGTGGGCCAGGCCCAGACTCAACAAAAACTCCCATGGACTAATTCAATGAGATTAAACTAATCCCCAAGCCCGTGTACACCCGTGACTTGATTTAATCTCAACCCTTGGACTCAAACCCAGAGTTCTGGGCTAAGCTAGGACTAACCAAGTGTTAGGCCTAGCTTGGTCGATCATCCTAGTTTATGATGGTCGACCACTAGATCGGTTAGAGTCCTGCTTTTAAGAAGTTCTCTACCACATTCAAGTTTGATCGATCGTTCTTAGGTCTAATTGATTGTCTACTTCTAATTTTGGATTTTAATTATTAGTTTTGATCCAAAACCTAATCTAATTCATTTTAAGGGGTTTGAGACTTGCATACTAATTCTCTCACACTACAGTAAATTTAAGTTTTAACGACGCTTTAAAGTTATTTTCCGATGCTTTTTTAGCGTCAGGATACGGTTTTTCGATGCTTTTTAAAGCGTTGGCACAAAGGGGGTGGTGACGAAATTTGCCGACACTTTGGGAAAGCGTCGGTAAAAAGTAAAAATGCAAACGCTTTGAATAGCATCGTAATTTTGTTTCCGACGCTTTTGAAAGCGTCGGCATATAAACTTGCCGACACTTTTTAAAGCATCGGCTTTTAAACCTGCCGACGCTTTTTAAAGCATCGGGTTTTATATAACCTACATAAAAAGCGTCGGCATATTCAACGGTCATTTTTTTAAAAAAAACTAAAATTACAAACATTTAAATTAAACATGTATATTAAACTAAAATTAATGCAATTAATAATCACATTGCTTACATTAATTCCAAATTACATTTCATACATTCTTAAAATCACATTGCATACATTCTTAGATTTCAAATTAAAATTTCAAATATACATTTCATTGCATCAACTAAGAGAGTTTCAAGTTAAAGTTTAACAAAATTTAAAAATACATAAAATGGAAGATATAAAATAAAAGTAGGTGAGGTCAATGATCTGTAGGCGGAAGATCGTCACCCTGTCCGCTCCGATCTGATGCTCCAGGAGCCTATAAGAATAATTAAAAAAATTTAATTTGCTTAACTATCAATTACAATATATTAGATAAATAATTGATGTAATATAAGAATATATATTTAATAATATATATATACCTGGTGTGGAACAAACATGTGTACGATAGATGTAAGCCGCTCAATGTGTTCTCTCATAGAATCCATCGCTGCTCTATCGGCGGCACTCCTCCATCGCATCTCCTCCATCTCTGCTCTATCGTCGGCACTCCTCCGTCGCATCTCCTCCATCTCATGCTCAAGTCTGCGAACATCTGCAGAATCTGCAGCAACACGTTCATTTCTATTCATCTCAGATAACTGAGTGGGGGTGACTCCAACTCCATAACCCCTCACTCGACCATAGCGCTCCGGCCCCATCAGCTCCGTAAACACCTCGGCCTCAATATGACTACTCTGTGTAGAGTCATCAACACGCTCAGCAATAAGAGCTGTAGCTCTTTTCTGTATTAATTTAAAAAAATTAGTTAGATCTTATTGAATAATAAAATTAAATTAAAATCATTGCATGAAATAAATTGTAATAAATAATTACATATAAGTCCCTTGACTCATCTCTGACAAAAGTGCCATCACGGTGAATATGAGTCATTCGGTAAAACTCCACCTCACCAGGTTTCCGTCCATGCTCATCCATCTACAAGAAATATTACATTTTTGTAAAACTAAATTTGATATTGATAAAACTATTTGCATGCAAAAGTTTTCAACATAATCCATGTGCAGAAATGAAGCAGGTTAAATGTATAATCACTTAAATAAAGGACTTATGTTCCAAGGCTTAGAATTTCGGATATGTATATTAGTTTCGGATATGGCCTCTTTACATAATAGAGCAGGAGTTTGGATTGTCATCACTGAACATGTTGGTCATCTGGTCCTCTTGTTTGCTGGCTTGGCTGGATGAGACTGCCACATACTCCACATTCCTAACATAGCCTGGGGGAGCCCTCTTGTAATAGTTGAACGCACAATAACTAAGCCCCATATTCTACCACATGGTTATGCTTCATTGTAGAAATCTGGTGCATCTCGCTCTTCTATGCTCCCACTCCTACAGTGACATTACACCAAGGTGGAAAGCCCGGAGTTTCAAACCACGCCCTTTCACAATGGATATGCTTAGATGTGCAGTGCCAAATCCATTGGACCCAACTCATGTTTCACATTTTGCACCTAGCCCGCCCACTGCACTCATTATCCGTGTTTCTTACACGGAAAATCCCTCTTTCCTGCTTTTTTATCATCTGACAAGTCATAATTATATATAATTTAAATACTGGATTTTGGCCTGACTCAACAAGATCTACATGCTGTGGAGCTCATAGTAAATTCATTACCATCATGATAGAAATATCCATCTTAAAGCTCTATGAAAAGGGATTTCTCAAGGTAGTATAAACCAAACAGGAATTGGCTAGGAGTTTTTTAAAGTATACTATTTTTAAATCTTTTTTTGAAGAGCTAAGTAGCAATTCTGCATGAGTTTGTTCTTTCAAAAAGACACTCTATCAAGGTGACCTACTCTTTCCATACTAAGATTCCTCATCTCGATACTGGATATGTACTAGTACCACAGTTGTATAGTGTCAGTATGCCAGGTACGTAGGTTGGTTCAATGTACTGAGACCCGGTGAATACCAGTGCTGAGTCTCATTTCACCATTGATACAGTATGGTACACTCAACATGGGATGGTACGGCATACCAAGCTTCATACATTCTCATTCTTGATGCAAGGGTCCTCACTAGATTTTAAACAAAATCTACTGTGTCCTTATGTAAAAGTGTCATCATGTACCAGCCTACATCTATAAAGTTTCCTAAAACAACTCAATTCAGTAACAATTGTGTCCTCTTTGTGGAGGCCATTCAACTAAAAGCATCCAATTAATAATGTGGTGATTGATTGCCATCTAATATTGAGCAATTGGACTAATTTCTTTATGTCTTGGTTATTTCTGGTTAATACTAGAACCACAAGTATCATCCAACCTTCTTGGCATCATGGAAGATGGACAATTCTCCACAATTTTTGAATCTACAGAAGCAAGGACGTTACTTCTGCTAACTGATGATAACATGATTCATGCCTTTATGCTTGTTCTAGTCTGGTTATGTAGGTTTAAGTGGTCTCGGCAATAATTCCACTTTCTTCCATCTAATAAGTCAATTTTCCCAATAATTTGGACAAGTTGGATGAAGAATGTCCACATTCTTTTTTTCTTTCCATGACCTCAACAATTGCCACTACAGGTTAATTTGATAGCATATAGCAGTGAGAAATTTATGAAATGAGTTCCTAAAACATGAATTTCAAATCAAGCCATTTTGCACTTAGAACTGAGCTTCTAGAAGTGACAAAAATAATCGGATCAACCATGGTCAACTATGATTGTTCATCCTGAACCATAAGACTAGTTAGCAATTATATTATACAGATTACGTGTAGAGTCAAACAAATAAGAAAAGAAGAGGACAAATCAAGCATAATTAAATGACTCATGCAATCAGATTTGACATAGAACAAGTGCAAGTACTAAGCTAATAAAAAAGAATCATGTGTTAACTATCATGAATCCTGAAGTTTATAGTTTCTGAAACAAAGAAGTATATTAACGTGTGCTCGAGGTCAGTTAGGGAAGAGCCATTTAATAAGTAAATGATTTGATATAAAAATATAAATTTTTAGTTTAAGGAACATATGAACTCTTGTCTGACTCGCGCATAACTCTTGGATCCCAATGTATGGGGAACAGACAGAGATGCTCGTGCAGCTTTACCAATATTAGAATTTATCTGCAAAATTAAATAAATATACTTATTATATTTTGAAAAAAATAAATATTTTAAAGTATCTTAAATGATTAAATAACAACATACCTGTCCCCTCTCGGAGAACCAGTAATGAACCAACTCCATCCACTGATGAGGGGGTACATCAGGAGGACAAGTACCAACTACTTGCTCCTCGGTCATACCCGGCAACTTGTAGTTCATCTTCAAATATGCCTTATATTCTTTCCATTTTCGGTTTAGAGACTTCAATACAAAATCATGAGTGGATGGAGGTAGTACAAACTTGGACTGCAAAATAATTTAATTGTTAAGTCTAATAATTGACTTAATTAAAATAAAATAAGCTGTTTGTAAATTAAAAAAATATAAAACAAAGCATAATATAACAAGTATACAAAATAAGAAATGTTTAGATTCAAATTTTTACCTGCACAACTCGTAGAATCTCAACTTTATACGTTGGAAGCATGTCATTCCATTTTGCATAACTTAGTGGACAAAGCTGATGTCTCCGTGCAACTGACCCTAAAAAGGAACTCAATAAGCTAGCGGCTTTTTTAATTGGTTGCCCCAGCTGATTGCACTCAACCACTATCTGCTCACCCTCGCGCATCTTCCATACATCCCGAACTAACATGGGTCTGCGTCTGCATGTAACCCTCCCAGATTCGTCTGCATAAAAATAGATATGCATGTGTAAACTATAGTAAAAAGTGTAAAGATATTTTATCAAATTAAATAAAAAAATAAATTATCCTGAATGTGTAGCTCATCATCTCCTACACCGACAATAGGATCATGATGCCCAGAAGATGGACCTCCTACACCGACAATAGGATCATGATGCCCAGAAGATGATGGACCTGCTGTAGAATGTTGTGCCGAAGGATTGAACGCAACGTCCGGTACTGAAGAACCAGCATGAACCTGCTGTGATGAAGCAGAAGTGCGAGCCTCTGTCCGTGAGCGCGGCATAATGTCACCTATTATTTACATCAGAGTAAGAGTTAGTGAAAATAAATATTAAATTAACTGAATAATTACTAGAAATGCTTACTTGTTAGCCTAACTTGTTTCCCACTAATCAATGTAGTGAATATATTTGCTTTCAAATGCACACAAATATATCAATCACTTGTCTTTCAACATATTCATCTGCATACAGTAACAAGTATTATGAATGGATGTCTGTCAAGAAATCATCAGCCTACAGTAACATATTCACTTCCGCTGAACCAATATGTTATGGTTGTAACATAAAAATTCAGTTTCGTTAAGATCTAAAAGCAGAGTGATCCTATGTCAAGTTGTTTCCTAACTATGTGAGCCACAGTATCTCTTGGTCATAAGTCTTGATATAGAATGTCTGTCCCAAAATTTTGATAATTTGGTTGTTTAGAGGTAGCAAGACAATGACAAAGGTTATCAGATTCTTTGAAATTTATTTTGTGGGCTGTAGGATATTTTGATATACAACAAGGAATCTTAAATTAGATGAACAAATGAAACTAGCAAGTATTGTTAACAATAGCTCCAAGAAAACAAGTATCTTCCTAAGAGCTTTGCTTCCATATGATAGAACATGATTGCATTACTATCTTCTCCAGGAAACCAAGTTCTAACCCATACATCTGTAACTGCTGAGCAATAAAGGCAAGCTGATTGAGGAAGAGATTATAAGCTGATAGACTTGGTAGGGAAAAATGCAACAAAGACCTAGTTTGGTCTTGATAAGGGCAGGAAATGGGATACTTGCCAATGTTTTAGGAAAGAAGATACGTACCTGTATTAAATGTTGAAATGGGATACTTGCCAATTTCAACATTTAATTTCTCAAACAAAAATGAGAAAATACGTACCTGTATCCTAGATTGCAAGCTTCAATCTTTTCCCCCCAATGTCAACAATCTTTACCTTAAAATCAACACCTAATGGAAGAAATGGAATGTTAGTAGAAAAAATCAACAGTATATAGGATTGTGAGAAAGTTGCATCAAAGACATCTCATTGGAAATATGAATCTCATGAAGATGAATATTCATAAATGCTTACTAACGGAAGAATCTAAGTCCATTCACCAAACAAAGTTTAATTCTGGAATGAAACTTACCAATCATGCTTATACCATCCTTCAAAAGAAAAAAAAGAAGTGTTGAAATGATAGGTACAACTTGAGACCAAATAAATAAACGAATCTTATAGAAGCACCATTTCTTCTCACAACTTATGAGAGATCAAGATATTTGAGAAAGAAAGAGTCAATCTGTGTTACCAATCTAAAAACAAAAGTTGTTGAGACAAATGCTTAATTATTTAAAAATAATCTCTATTTGTTGATGCATTATATTTATCCTTTATTTAAACCATAGTTGATGGAAACTTGCAACACTACAAGTGTTTATTATCAAATATATAAGGAGAGTACCATCTCAAATTCAATTTTTGCTTGAATCTTGTCTCAATCCATTACAACATTGTTATACCATACAAATGAAAAGAGTTCAATCAAAAATACCCAACCAAAGGAAATTAACCTTAGCAAGCAAGGCCTTATCGAAACGGTATAAATTGAATCATATTAATCAAGGTATGATCCAACAGATTTTATTAGCATTCAGTGATCCACCATCAATGTCATGTCAACTCTCTATGAGACAGTACAAAGAAACACACAAAGTAGCAATCATAAACCATTAAACCAACTTAACTATTGGTTATGTTTGCAACTAAAAAGCTGACCTACAAGGACTTTCTAGAACTAAAGAAGTTCCACACAGAGAGGGAAGAATGTAAATGGTATTTCATGTTGACTTGAAAAGATGACGCATTGGTAAGATATTCTATGTTCCTTTATCATAGCGTTCTTTCTTGGAACCACTTGCAATGTGCCAAATTAAAATTTCTTTCACATGTGTACATTAATCCTGCAAATTACAGTTTTTTAGAGACAGAGTGGTTAGCAGTGGAATTGTCATGATAGAACCAATATGTTATCTACAGATTAATGCCAGATTACCTTTTTCCTCAGAACTATGCCCAGACTGCATATAACAACCGCTTCTAAGAGCCAAAGCAATTGAGTCTCATATATTGCACTGGTGATCAAAGGTGAGGAACATATGTAGATTGGGCAGTCCTTGTACAACCAAATCTTTCTTCTAAAAAAAACATAACTTTCTTAGCATATTAGAAACATCCTCAATAAGTTGACTGATACTACAAGAGTTAGAAAGGAGGAAAAATATATAGTTTACATGGAAACCCTTGCCAACCAATGAAGAGAACAGAACCGAACCCTCAAACCACAATATTCAAAGTAAATCCAAACAGGTAGAAAGAAGGCTGAAACAAAAGAGTTTTTATAAGCCAGAAGAAATCTGGATATTGAGAGTACGGCCGAGGTGCATCACAAAATTTCTAAGAAAGTCCACTATAGTACAAATTTTAATACCAACAATAAGAATCAAGCATTATCATTTCCTTCAAATTCTGTCCTAACCCAGGATACCGTGGCATGTATGTCATCAACCGGTACAAAATTGAATGGCATTGAATGCGTATAAGTGCCATCATCTTCATCATCTTCCAATTGCTTTCCCATATCATATAAGTCCCTCGGTTTTGTTTTAATAACAATAGCCCAATCTTTATCTTTTGCATCTTGTACAAAAAATACTTGACGAGCTTGAGAAGAAAAAATGAATGGATTATCCTTCAATAAGGCACCAGTATGTATCAACCTTGTAAAAATTTACATGTGTAAATCCATTTGTATCCTTTTTCAAACCCCTTGATGAGTTTATATCTATCCAATCACATCTAAATAATATGACTTTAAAGATTTCATAGTAATCTAACTCATAAATATCTTTTAGTGCACCATAATAAGTTTTTCCATCTGCTTCCACCATAACACCGCTATTCTATGTTCTTCTAAATTTCTCACGATCTTTAGTATGGAATTTAAAACCATTGATTATGAAACCATTATATCTATTGACAACTTTGTTAGGTCCTCGAGCCAAGGCTATTAATTCAGCTGAAAAATTTCTCTCCATCATCATTGATACCTAGAAAATAAAAAGGAATGTTAACAGGTTATTTGATACTAAATCTATACATATATTCTCTAAGTATATATCAAACCTGTTTTGAAAGCCATTCAGGAAATAACTCGACTAACCATCGCTGTTCAATCCTTGGATTAGGTTGAGTGCCATGATTAGCTTGTCATTGAGACATTAAAAATTCGCTGCATAAAATTTACTTTATTCATTTAGAACAAAAAATAAGATATGATATTTAAACATGAAATGCAATAAATCATACTGACCTACGATAGTCAGATATTATTTCACTATGGAGTAACACATAATGATGTGCTTGTGCCATTGATTTAGGATCCAATACAATAGTTTAGTTTTTCCCAAGACTCTACCTGCAGTTGAAAACTTATACAATTCTGCGTTATGTACGAAATCACTATACCGTTGAGGTCTATTAAATGTTGTCTCTACATCTTGAAGATATCTTGAACAAAATGTCAAACACTCTTCAGCAATATATCCTTCTGCAATCGAACCCTCTGGATAGACTCGGTTTCGTATATAATCTTTCAATCGCACAAGGTACCTACAACATAAATTAATTTTTAAATATAGCATAATTATGATGCTACTTTTATTAAAAATTATAGTGGATCGGTCAGTAGGATACATCAGCCTCTATGTCGTACCTCTCAATAGGATACATCCATCTATAATGTACCGGTCCACCAAGCTTAACTTTCGAAGCTAAGTGAATGAGTAAATGTATCATAATAGTAAAAAATTCAGGAGGAAAAACTTTTCCATCTGACAAAGTGTAATAGTAACATCAGACTCCAACTGATCAAGCTCTCCAGGATCAATAACTTTTGAACATAATGCCTTAAAGAATGATGATGGCCGAATTATAACTGTAATAACTTGTTTAGGCACTGATGATCTTGAAGCTATTGGCAAGATATCTTGCATCAATATGTGACCATCATGACTTTTGAGATTAGAAATTTTTATATCTTTAAGATGCACACACCTTGAAATGTTTGATGCATATCTATGAGGTACTTTAATATTTTTCAATACTGCAAGAAAATAATTTTTTTCTTGAGGGGAGACATTGTATAAGATGCAGGAGGCAAATAAGTTCTATCATTAGCAAGCATAATGGGATGAAGCTCCGGTCGGATACCCAATTCTTTTAAATCCAATCGTGCCTTCATGTTATCTTTGGTCTTTCCATCAAGATTCAACAATGTTTCAAGTAGATTATCACAAACATTCTTCTCTATGTGCATGACATCAAGATTATGCCGAATAAGATTATGTTCCCAATAAGGTAAGTCAAAGAAGATACTCCTTTTCTTCCATAAATGCTTGCTAGGCTGATTTCTACATGTTATCTGTACATCTTCCTCATTTTCTTTTTCAAAAAAATTATCTGAATCTTCAAATACTTGTGCATCCATATTACTAATAGTCACTTCTTCTGACAATCCTTCTTGATCATTCCTTCCTCTTTTTGTAGAAGACTTTGAGAATTTACCATATATGTAATTAATGGAATCCATTTGTATACGAACATTAGTTCCAGAAGGTGGAATTGATGCACATCCCAATTCTATGGTACCATCAAATAAATCTTTCTGAAAACGAAACGGATGATTTGGTTCTAACCATCGACGATGACCCATATAACAAAATTTTCTCCATGTTTTAACCAAATTGAATGTGTCAAATCTGCACAACAAGGACATGCAACCCTTCCCTTTGTACTCCAGCTAGATAAATTGGCATATGCTGGAAAATCATTAATAGTCCACAACAAAGCTGCCCGTAGTTTAAATGTTTCACCATTTGAAGCATCAATTGCATCGACAACTTCCCATAACTATTTCAATTCCTCTATTAAAGCTTGTAGAAAAATATCAATATCATTTCCTGGACCCTTATCACCTGGAATAACCATTGACAAGATAAGTAAGGATTATTTCATGCACAACCATGGTGGCAAATTGTATGGTATTAGAACAACTGGCCAAGTGCTATATGTAGAATTTAGAGTCCAAAAAGGATTGAAGCCATCTGAAGCTAAACCCAACCGAACATTACGAATATCAGAGGCAAAATCAGAATGCCTAGTATCAAATGCTTTCCATGCTAGACTATCTGCTGGATGTCTCAACATTCCATCCTTCGTACGCCCTTCATCATGCCATCTCATTAATGAAGCTATTTTCGAGGATGAATATAGCCTTTTCAATCGAGGAATTAGAGGAAAGTAACGCAATACCTTCGCCGGTTTTTTTTTTTTTGTTGTTACATCATCCTCATCCTCTTCATGAGTTATCCATCGTGAAGATCCACAAACATTACATGACTCTCGATCAGCATTTTCACCATGATATAACATACAGTCTTTCGGACAACTATGGATCTTTTGATATCCAAGATCCAATTTGTTAACAACTTTCTTTGCTTCATAATAAGAGGATGGTAAACCAGAGCCTTCTGAAATGCATCCTTTAGTAATTTGAGGAGCATGGTAAAAATCATTCTGGACCATCCATTCATATATTTTATATGAAATAAATGTATAAGAAAAGAGATCTTAGAAAATTTCAAACAACCCGGATATAATTGTTCATCTGCATCTTTAATTAAATTATGATACCAAGCTGACTCAGTAGTTGATGATTGCATCAGCTCCTCAACAAATGTTTGTTCCATAAATGTAGAACCATCACATATTCCACCCATTTCATGTATATTAGATGAACCTCTAAAGTTTTGAACACCATGTCGAAAAGCATCTGTGATCAAACATGTCATATCATCTCCTACAAGGTTATCTTTCATATTACCAGATCCAATATCAGATGAGGAGGGTTGATTACTTAATATTGGCAACATACATTCTCCATGAAAAACCCACCGAGTATAACCTCTAGCAAAACCATTCCATATCAAATGTTCTTCAATGGTTTGTGGATCTAGATAAGAACTGTTAACACATCGCCGACACGGACATGAGATCTTTCCATTCAAACTACTTTTATCCATACCAAATTTAATGAAATCATGAACTCCATCTAAATATTCTTTGGTATTTCTTGGTTTATTTATCCAACTTTTATCCATTTTAGGATAAATGATCGATAAACAACCAACTTTTATCCAATATCCTGCACGTATTTCATCATCATAAGTGTTCAACATTTAGTAGCAGGCATATGTCAAAATAAATAGTAATGTGATAAAAGGAACTATATTGTTCACAATATTGGCATACTCTGCAAAATGTTTTTATAAAAATCAAAAGAGGTAGCATAAATTTTTATTTGACAATTAACAAGGCACGATAACAATACTAATCTTAGCTATACCTCATTAGATACTTGCCATCAGTTAATGGTAATTTTACATAATTGATTCCCCTCAGTTAATGGTAATTGTAATTTTNGTTAGGATTGTTCTGATGTGCTTATTAATAGTTAGGATTGTACTGATGTGCTTATTAACTAACAGTTAATGCTTACTAATAGTAATTTTAATTAGGACAAGTATGAAAAATTTCTGTAAGCAGAATTAAAAATGCAAGATATAATGACAGAGACATTTGCATGTAAATTCATGAAAGCAAATGACAAGAATCGAAAAGGCATAGTTAATCTGACATTCTATAAATGATTCAGCAATGGAAGAATGATCCTTTGGAAAATTAGTTCAATAAAATAATTGAAGAATTTATAACTATTCTTACAACTGCTCCGTGAAGCATCCATGCAATATTCATGCTATCCAACTAACTCCTTTTGCCATTGGAGATTAGTAGCCAACAAACAACACCAAACACTTGATTTGATATTCTTGTGTTGCCACTATAGTAGCAGGAATTGATAGAAGATGCAAATAATAATTAATAGTATGTGAAAAATTAGATATTCAGTGGTTTCTCTAAATCAACGCAAAGTGATATACATAGACAAGACATTTAGATTTACAGTGTGCAGGTATGTCAAGTAAGAGCTAACACATGAAAGATCCAACCAAAGTAGGTGGTTGAAAATTTGATATGACAGAAGAACATAGTCATTTAAGTCATTTAAAATGCAAGAGCAAAGGCCGGATCTTGTCTCTCAAAGTGAACTTGTGCATGACAATAATTATTTGGTAGAGAAGATATGGTCCTGGTTAATTTGCATCAATAGCAAATCAACAATGTTAAGAAGGTTTTGGACAAGCTGTATATATAAAAAGTTAAGGCCAACTTTTGTTGATGTCATTGATCTCGTTATATCTCTTGCAGTGAGCATGTGTGTTCATAAGTGTGCAAATTTTTCAAGTTGAAACAGATAGTTAAAAAACTAATAGTTCTCACAGAGTTTTTCTAGCAGCTAGACACCCAAAAGAGTCTAGAAGACTATGATGAAGATGCTCTGCATGATATGGATGACCTTTAGTACTCCATGCGAGCTCATATATAAAATGAACGCTTGTATAAGTTTAGTATCTTGAGGTAAAAAAATATAGATGGAATATTTTACATGTGTGACCTTCAATGAATGACTGCAAGGCATATTTTACATGTGCTAATGGATTTAAGTTCTGAATTTTGCAAGCCAAGCTATCCTAGAGTTGTGAGCTACCTTTTACATGTGCTTGTTGGCTTTCTAAGACTACCTTTTTTGTTGGAGTGTGGAGATTAAACAACTATTTTAATCTGTGAGATGGGAATTAAGATAGGAAGGTTTCATCATCATACTGCATTGGAACAGGTGGATGAATCTAAAAAATAAACAGAGTTCTTAAGGATTAAATCCAGTTGGGAACGGTTCCTCTTTTTTTTAGTTTCATTTCATGGTTTTCCCATGGTATCTGAACCAGTTGGAACAGGCACCAGGCTAGTACAGAATTGCTTAAATTGGTTTTGGGAAATATTGTTGGATTCACCATTAACTATTTAATTAAAACTGTGCTCTTTAATTCAACCAAATTTAAATTTTGCAAGAGTGATTAATAAGACTTGAGCACCCATTTGTTGTACAATAAATGTAATGACTTGAGCACCATTTTTTCAAAACTTTATTTGCTATGCACTATTAAGATATGAAGGCTTTGAAATGATGATTTTCTTACAATGTTATGGGGGAAAAAAATCAGTGACAGTAGTGAAACAGAAGACAACAAACTTGTTTAACGAGAGTAGTGATTTATGTAAAATTCTTTGGTTGTACTATAAATTATAAATAGTAATTTTTAAGTTAGTACATAATTCCTGCTTTCACTCTTTAATGATTATTGCAGGTTTTGTTTTGGCTACTGGGTTTGGAGCCCTTTGTGGTGGTGTCTTTGGATATGAAGTTGCAGAACACTGGAAACAGCTCTACAAGATTGATAAGCAGGCTGCTAATCTTAGGTTTCTCTACTGGTGGGAGGACAAAACACTAGGTCGGTGGTCTCTGCTGGCTTATGTATACTGAATTTTCTTTCTTTCCTCAAACCTTTTATCAGTCAACTGTTCATATCAGTTGCTTTGAGATATGATCTACTAAAAATTGGGAGTTTTATATTATTAGCACCAAACCTATAACAACCCTCTATGAACTGGATTCCAATTCTTGACATCATATGTTGGAGGGTCCTGCCATAATTTCTTAAATGTTAATTGGGAGGTAGGATGCCCACCTTATTGCTCTTGCAACAAACTTACTCACGGAATCAGAAATTAGGCTGTGAATTGAGCTGAGGTAAAGCATGGCTGAATTGCAGCTTGAATTATGCTTGAATCAAGCTATATTTTTAATATAATTCAACCAAGCTCAAATTGAGTTCACAGGATCGAAATTAATTTCAAGCTGAGAGCAAAATCAACTGGCTCTATTAGGGACCAGGTCAGTAAGGCTGGTTAAATTATTGTATGGAGTGATAATATAATTCATGGTATATTTAATAATTTTTAGATTGGTGTTTCATGTTTAAATCATAACTCATTTCTAGTTTTAATTGTTCAAATTGGTAAGCCTCGATTAATTTAGGCTTGAAAGCTTGATATAAGCTTGAATTGGTTTCATCTCGATTTAGTTATGAAATTGATCAATTAGACTTAAGTTTGACTCAAAATCAAAATTTACCTCAAATTATGCTCAACCTAATAATAAATAAATCAACCTTGATCTTGAAATTCAGGCTTGAAAATAATTTCAAGCTAAGCTTTATCAAGCTCAAGTTTGATCATGTTTGGCTTTGTTGTGCCCCTTCTAGGAAGAAACCATTCAAAGGTTTCCTTGAACTATGGTCGAGTTTGGGCCTTTTTCCTCAAGTTAAGAAAATTTTATAGCATAGAAAGCATGGTACACTATACCGATTTGTATGCCTCATACTAGACATACTATACCATTTCACGTACCAAACCAGGACTTGGGATGGAGAGCATGCGGAGTCTTAGTAAATTGAACAAACCTGCATGCTGAACATACTGACCCTATATTATCAGACAATTGGTAGGGAGTCTGGTATTGAGATACAAACCTTGCTACAAATATAAATTCTGATTTTTAATCTTTAGTGACAATGATGGCGGTGGCAATGATAGAGGTGGTGGTGTTGGTAAATAAAATAAAATAAAATAAAATAATAAAAGTAGGAATATCTTACTTTCATTTTTTTAAAGAAATAATGAAAATTACTATAAGAAAAGAATATAAAAGTAATGGCACCAAACATGTTTTTTTCCTCAATTTTTTATGATTTTATTTTTAAAAATAGAATATAAGAAATAAAATTGATGCTAGACATACTCTCAACTTTTTTTAAAAAAAAAATAGAGAAAAACTTGAATAATTCACAAATCTCAAAAGAGATAGAGAAATAAACACATTTAGCTTTGATTTCAATTCCAATTAATACCAAAATATTTAGCTTACAACAAAATTCAAAATATGTTTATATAATTTACATAAGAAACTTGTTTGGTGATGATTGGAATGACTGTGAATGCAAAAGGAACAAGCTGGAGGCAGAGCATGAGGTGGCAGTAAGAACTGAAGGGAAGACCAAGGGGTTGAGAGAGAGTTCGAGTGGAGAATAATGGCACTGGTTATTTGCTCTGTTGGCTATGAGGAGAAGAGAGTTGAATATTAAATTGAACGCGCACTAGCCCCAATTTCCCATATTTGAACCATTAATTAATAGCATTAAAGCCCAGATGGTTCAACAAAAATTGGAGCAGTTTGAATGAGTTGCAGTTTAAACCGGTGGTCCTTACTGTTTTAAGACATTGGTGCACTGTACACTTAACAAACATGTGCATTTAGCCTTAAAAATAATTGTGTTCAAATAAAAAATTATGTGCCTTCACTATTAAAAAAATGTGTCCAACTCGGCTTAAACACACAGCTAGAGATAGTGTATGTACCTGCTTGTGTCAAAGGTACGACTGCCCAACAATTTTTTTAAAGCTGGGCCATGCCTGCGAACCTCAAATTGCTGGGTGTTTCATTTCTGTTACATTTCTTCACCTTGACAGGGGGATTGGACCCACCCAAATTTCCTGTGTCATGAATTATCACTAGCTAAGGCTTGTTTAATAGGTTGTGGCTCAAAATGGTATGGCCTTAACGGTACTAACCCTAGAAATATGATACAAGTCTTGCTGTTTATTAAATTTTGCAATTGACCATGTGTGCCCAGTAGGTGTTCTAGTCATTGCAAATTTTTCACTTTCCTTTTACCTGATTTGTTAGTCTTTACCAAGTATGCTACATGAGCTCCTGGGTTTACTGAAGGTCATCCATGTAACCATTCTTCAAACTGGTGTACTTGCCCCATCATTCTTCTAGCAAGACTCCCATAAGGTTACCAGTTGAGGCTTTTAAATATGTACTTACTGGACTCTTCTCTGTTATAGAGGCTTTTTAATAATTAGTTATGTACTCTTCGATGTTATAGATGTAACTATAAAAAGCTATTGAGTGGACTACTCTCTATATGTTCAAAATCTGCTACTTAATTTGTCTGTGCCACCTTTGGGGTATTTTCATGGATCTTAAAAGAAACTTCATGTGTGCTAAATGATTCAATGACATTTTGTGCAGGTGTGGATTTCATGCAAGAATTCCATGGAACACAAAGTTGTATCTAATTTTGCTAATTCTGGAATCTACACTAAAAGTAATTTCAAACCAATTATCAAGCTCCAAAGCATCATTCTATCTGACTGAACATTCTTTACTTTAAAATCCAAGAGGCACGTTGACAAAAGACTTTTTCCCTCCTCTGCTTTGCAGTTTACATTCATAACAAGAAAATACAACACATAACAAGGTCTTCAAAGTACTAGAGAGCTAAAAGCCACCATAATAACTATCTATCACAAGGGCATCTTTATTCTCCTTGTTGCTTTGACAAACCGCATGAAACCCAAGATCCCAGCCCAAGAGGTCCCCATCCCAGAAAAGACCCCAACCCAAGCCCAACCCAAGACTTAAAGGATCAGAGGAGGCAGCATATTTTGGAAAACTAATGGAAAAGGATATCTGCAGATTCCTTGCATTTAGCATAAAAAAATCTTACTCTTTATCTAACCCTCAAGTGAAGCTCGACTATTTCTGCCAACCAAATTCGAGTGAGATCCAGACTCACTGATTCGGAAAGCTCTATGTTCGACCAAGAAGTTGAGAAAATAGAGCCGGTAACTGAGCTACAAAACCTATGGAAGGAAACCTAAAACTCAATAAAACCCATGGAAGTTGGAAGGTAAACATGTCAGAACCCCAATCGAGACTCTCGAGCAATAAGCACGCAACCAGAACCAAAACAAACATACACAAATAAGATAAGGCAACGAAATGCATCACAAACCTTCATCCAGCATATAACATACCTGTTTCTCCCGGTTGGGTGCTGGCACCGTGAGGGAGAAGGCAAGAAATAAGTGGGAAGTTGGAAGGTCCTCGACTCTTATAATTCCTTCCACCAACTGTACGCACACTGTGAAGTGGCAAGGAGAACACCCAAAGCCGAATCAAAGGGAAATAGAGAGAAAGAGATAGAGAGTAAGGAAAGGTCCGAACCCTAACCGTAGACAATGGAGTCGCCTCGATATCGTTGGATTGACAGCGAGAAAATTGGTGCCGCACGGAGAAGGAAGAGGCAGGGAGGAAGATCGGGCTGGAAAGTTGCTCGGTTTGATGGAAGAGGGAGCAGGGAGAGCTAGGGCTTCGGACGAAAGCTCGGTTGAAGGAAAGCTCTAGGACGAAAGCTTGGTTTGAACAAAAGCTCTGGAATGAAAGCTCGGGACGAAAGCTCGAGGATGACGCTTGAGAGGAAGCTAGGGCATTAGGGCATTAGATCTGAGAAAGATGCTTGTAAGGAAGCTACAGTCAGAAGAAGATATTTTAGGAATCCGATGCCGACGCAGACCAGACGCTTTAAACAAGCATCGCGACGATTCGGAATGATTCGGGCCTCTCCGACGCTACACCCTAGCGTCTGTAAAATAGGGTTGCTACACTGAAGTTTTGTTATAGTGTCGGTGGTCTTTCTGGCCAACCTTTAAAAAATATTAAAAAAAATTTCTCAACCATGTCGTATCACCCTTCAAGCAAAAGATGTTGACGGACATACTCAACTAACTGTGAAAAAAATAAATTTATTCACTTTTATTGATATCATCAGTTTCATGTCATATCTCACACGGACCACATCAAACTCAACGCCTCTCCTGGACATCATCACTCATTTCTTCTTGTCCTCCGACGGTGCCACATTGTTAGCCCTGGCAGCCGCAGCGTCGTCAGCCTCCTTGGGACCCATGTCAGCATCATCATCCGAGAGGATGTCATCATCGTCATCCGTCCCCGACACCACCGACCATTTCTCCTCGCTCATGCTGTCGTCGTTGAGAGGATTCACTTGCTCGATCTTCTCCATGACTTCCTTGTGCGCCGCCAGGAAGGTCTCCCGTCGCCGTTTGACGTTTGCGTCAAGGGCGTCGATTGCAGGATTTGGCCGCCCGTTGGCGGACTTCCGGGCATCGGCAAGCCCCACCAACGCCTCCTCGTAGGCCTTATGAGCGGCCAGCGCCGCGTCGACTGCTCTCACCAGAGCCATTGGGTTTTCAGGGCAATCGCATTCTCCCGCCCCTCATTCTGTTTATATAATCGACTCGTCATAAATATTAGAGAATTCTAGAGAAGCTCTTGAATTGAAATAAATTTTGGCTTTAATTGAGTGCATCGGAGTTGTGGATACTGGATAGATACGGATTTCCAGCCAAACATGAGCGTGAGATGCGGGGGATGGCTTATTAAAACGAAGCTTCGTCGAAGAAAGAAAAATGGATAAGAAAAGCCAAAATGAGTTTAATTAGCGAGGGAAAGGCCAATGTTTTCTTTTTTTCTTTCTTTTTTTTTGTTACAAAGGCCGCCGTTTTCTTACTAAACGGTGATTGTGTTTTTTAGTATCAGATAAACATACACTGAATCGGTTTAACTATGATATATGCTTGTATAATATTTTTTAAAAATAAATAGGGCTTCAATCCTGCTGGCCACCATTCAACCTCTCAAAGCCTTCTTAAAATTTATGGTACGAGTCCACCTACAAGCCAAGAGCATAGCAACAAAGGCCAAATTTTATGCCTGGTGATGAAAAATATAACTGCTTTTGAGTGACATATAAAGATGAATATTATCGCAACTTAATAACCCATCCTTAAGGAATAATGTCTAATCTTATTGACCAACTATATAACACTTTGCAACATTTTAAGCCCATCTATTGATCCAATTAATTTATGAACCAAAACCATGTGACCCTAAAATAATTAACTTATGGACCAAAATTATATAATCCTAAAGACTCAAGTGAAAGTTAATTGATAGCAAGTAAACTTAACTTTGTATGACCCTAAGCCTATTTACTGGTCCAATAATTAACTTATAGGCTGTAACACCCCAAACCCACTTGCTGATCCAATTAACTCATTAATGGACTAAAATTAAGTGGCCCAAAAACTTAAGTGGTAAGTCTTTGTACACCGTATCCACCTTCAATATAGGATGGCCTGCACCTGGTATGATGATTCATCTACGAACGGACCCATGCCGAACAGCCCGCTCATGGATCTCGCATTGCAGGCATGAGGGCCCATGCGAGGACGAATCACTGCACCGATGTAGGCCATCCTGCACATAACTTGCCCACCTTAAAAATAAAATAGTATTGTTGATAGTGCTCTTCTACTTTATTATTTTCATGATTTTTTTTGTAACTTTCTTTTAATTTAATCTAGATATTTTAATCAAAGAGGTGTCATATCGCATTTAGTAACTTTTAATAAAAATGGGTAGAATATTAAAATCATATATGTACGCTTTCAAGAAAAGATATTTGATAATTTTTATTCAATTTAAAAGTTAAAAGAAAATAAAAAAGGGTATATCATATATGTATGAATTTTATATTTAAAAATTTAAATTATATACCTAGTATAATATAATAAAAGCTGAGATATTTTAATCAGAACATCCAAGTTTATCCTAATAACTTTTAAATAAAAAGAAACAAAAAAGTTTCAAAATGGAACATTTTTATTCAATCACTAAAAAAAAGGATAGAATATATATATATATATATATATATATATATATATATATATATATATATATATATATATGCATGCATGCATGCATGCGTAAGCTCATGATGCCTCTCCTATCCCAACTTTCTTGTAATATTTGAAATATAAAATTGCTAGCATTATCAGAATTATCATGCAATCACTAAGAATTTGAATGTGTGCTCATTTACACACACTTTTACCAACCCATTAGTATATTTGAAACAATTCGCTATGCATCTACTCTAGCACATGCATTTATATTCGTTATTATCATTAGAAACATCAATTTTTTTTAACTTGGCCAGATAGTTTGCTGGCCACTTAAAGCAATGCAGTTTATGAGCAGTGAAATTAAGTAATTGTTTTATTAGAGATGGATATAACTCATCACCTTATCTGGATGCATGTCTAAAATTGAGTTCACCAATTGCAATGGACTTATGAAACTCGCATTTGGTGCATCGCTAGCAATCCTGAATGGTAATATAGATTACCTATAAGATAGATTACCACTTGATAGATTACCAGTAATGTTGATTACTATATAATTTGGTATACACAAGTAATGCAACAGCAATATTGATTACTGCATTTGGTATGACAAACAGATTACCAGTTATATAACATTAAATTTTAAAATATTCCTAAATTAAATTTATTAAAAATTTATATATTATTATATATTTGATTTAAAATAATTATATTTGTAAATGATAATGTGTAAAAAAAATTATATTTATATATAAATAATATTCAAAGCAATCAGTGAAGTACTGGAGTACACTAATCGAAAGAAATTTCACGGTATGTCGTGGGGCCGCTGGGCAATGAAGATTCGCGGCTCGACTCCATAGAAGAGGATGTGCTTGGGACCTTCGACCTGGAGGTTTCAGCGAGGTTGGTAGAGAAGGATACAAGTAGAGAGCGTTAAAAAAAGGATAATTTTGTTAAAAAGTAGTTTATCAGATTACCATATCTCTGAAAATATGGATAACCATCCCTTCATAAGGTAATCTAGATTATCTTATAAGAGGTAATCCAAATTACCACTACAGGATAGATTGTCATTTAAAATATGTATCAAATATGGTTATCTGGTGGGCCCCATTAAAATTATAGAGCATCTGAATAGATTATCTGCTACTAAATGCCCCCTAAAGTTATGATAATATATATGAATAGAAATAATGAACATGATAGTGCAGTATTATCAATATTTTTTTCCTTATAACAAATTTTTACATAATATTTAAAATATATATATAATAAAATAAATCAAGCTACATATACCATGTCATAATTCATGCGTCAAATATAAGAAATATATGTTATCGGCTTTTTCATCCACGATCATAGATCACCTTGATACCACATTCTACATCATCTTTAAAATATAATAAATCAATTGTACCAGTAATCCATGTGAATAAATCTAACGTGGTCATCATCTCATGCCTATGTTAGTTCTTATACTAGTGTCATATGTTATAAATCCAATTGGTCATCACTTGTGATCATAATTGGTTCTATACCAATGAGAATATAGCTACTACTACAAATTCGATCACTAGTAAGTATCTAGTCATCATAGTGGGCCTGATCATTGGTGCCATTCGTCTAAGCTAGGCTAGGCTACTACCATGAGCCAAATCAAGCTAGAATTAGTGCCACATATCATCAATAAATTTATATCAGTTTGCTCTTCTAGTCTGGCCATTATCTTAGACCTAAATTGGTTTCACACTAGTAAACATATAGCCATCACCATCGATCTAGTAACTAATGAGCACTATTCATTAGCAAACATAGTCACCATAGTGGGCCTAGTATTTGGTATCACCTTACCACATATTCGTAATTTTAATTGACATGCTTTTTCTTAATTTTCATCCCATCATATCTTTTGATATTTCAACATATAAAATAATTTAATGCCACCTCATTAACATCATAAAACCATTTATTATATTATAAGATGTGTCATAACTATACATACTTCAAAATATCAGAGTGTGGAGAAAAATAATCCTTGTAATCTTTAGATATTCTTGATAGTAAAATTCTTTGATCTTTTTTTGCCTCTGGACGTTGACTAGTGAGTTGAGCTACGTAAATCTTTATGTTTTGGTTTCACTCTTTACTTTTATTATTGATCTTTTATCCCCTATGTATCTTTTGTTGTAACGAGTGGTATCAAAGCTTAGTTCTTGTACATTTAGAGAAGAGGCATGGACTTAAGGAGGTGTTGTGCTGTAGTAGCTGCTTGAATCTTAAGGTAGCACAAATCTTGAAGTAGTTTGTACTGATCTCAAAGTAAAGCAATGGATTCGGAAAAGAGCACTGCCCTTGAGGCCATTTGATAGAGCCGAGGCCTAGGCTCCTCATTGCCACATCAGAAAAGGAGGTAGAGCATCTAAGATGAATCCGAAGAAGACATAGCCCAATGGACAGTCAAGGAAGAAAGTCACCACATGACTTAGTAATAGATCCCTTATCCTAGTAGGTAATCACAATAGCGGTGAGGGCATACAGCTAGGGAGAACCATCACTAGCGGAGCAGGATATTGTTTTGGTGTTAAGGTGGCATATGTTGGTGAGGTGTGCCTTTTCAGCAAGTCGATAGAGGTGGCACCCAACCAAGCATGACACATAGGAGAAGAGAGAATCCATAGCCCTCCTTCATCATCAGCCCCGAGGTGCTCCATCGGAGAATGATAGGGCCATGGGGCACTGTGAGCCACCTACTGCAAAGAAGAAGATAACCATGACTGGAAGCTTCATATGCATGAAGCTGCCAATGTGGAGGGGGGAAGAAGAAAAAGATGAAAAAAGAAAGCTAGCGAGAGGCAATTGGTAAGGCCTAAGGCCTAGCGATTGACTATCATATGGGATGAGAAAGAAGGGAAAAAAATAAAGAAAAGTAAAGAAAGAAAGAAAGGTTTAGTCCCATTTTGAAAGTATGATATTTCAATCTGAAATAAGTTTGGGATAGAGTTAGAATAACCTTAGAATAGATAGGCTAATTATTTCACAAAATCTATTTTGGTGAGCTCAATTGGTTACGAAGCTTATTTCATAAGCTCATTTAATGAAGAAACCTATTTGGTAGGTCTAGTTAATTAAAAGGCTATTTTAATGAATTTAGTTGAAAAGTTAATTTGGTGAGCTAAGCTAGTTAAAAAGCTTTATTTGGTGAGTTTTAATCGATTGAGAGGCTTATTTGGTAACTCGGTTGGTTGAGAGCCTTGTTTTGGTGAGCTCAGTTAGTGGACGGTCTTATTCTATGAGCTTAACGGGTCGAGAGGCTTATTTCGTGAAAGCTCAATTAATTGAGAGCTTTATTTGGTGGAGCTCAATTGATTGCAAGGCTTATTTAGTGAACTGAACTGGACGAGAATCTTATTTGGTTAAGCTTGGTTGCTTGAGAGCTTAGTCAAGAAGTAGCGATTGTTTATTATCAAGTATCCATTTGTTCAAGGATCAGATGTATTGCTTGGATCTAATTGGTATATATAATACTTAAGTTATATCCTTTGAGGTTGTGGAGAAGATGTAGAGAGATTTTAACTATTTTTTTCAGTATTGCTTCAGAATTCAAGCCAAAGTAAAGATATGTTAAAGTTTGTCTTAGAACTCTTTAGCTCAAGAAAGATACATTTTCACATTTATGTAGGACTTTAGTCATAATTCATGTAGCCTTAGTTTTCATAAGATAAGGTAGGACATATTTTTATATATGTATGAGATTGTAGTCCTAGCCTTTATAGTATGATGCATATCCCTCTTCTAAATAAGCATAGATAACTTGGCTTTCAAGGTGATTCTGTCTCAGTCTTAGGTCTTGGGACTCAAGCTCCAAGGTGCCTTAGTAATGTAGAGCGTTATAGTAAGAGTTCAAGAGAGACTCCTAATAAGTATAAGAGGGTTTAGAAATTTGTAAGAGAGTTTTTAGTAGTAGGAAAATGATACTTTGTAATTTTAGTATTTGATGGGAACAATTTTTGTAATCTCTAAATATTCTTGATAGTAAAATTCTTTACTCTTCTTCATCTGTGAATATAGGTAAATGGTCTGAACCATATATATTTCTTATTTTGCTCACTTTTTTGGTTTCACTTTCTACTTTTGTTATTGATTTCTTATCCCTTACATGCCTTTTATCATAACATATATCCTATAAATCTTTAAGGAGTCTCGGGCATAAAATATTAGAATGACATATGGTAGCAACCTAAAAAATAAAAATATAGGCACAAAACATTAGAATGATTGAAAGATAGCAACCCAAAAAACAAAAAACAAAAAAAGTTTAGTAGCAAACCATCATCCTCAAATCATCACAGTCCTCTTCATATCAGTTGAGAGAAATAATGATATGAAAAAAAAAATAAAGAATAAGAGTGAGCATGAAGAAGAAAAGGAAAAAGACAATACCCACTAATCTAATATATCTAATATATTATAGTAAGGTCAAGAAGCTTTGTCTTTCTCTTGCCACATGGATGCATAAATTTAATAGTATTTAATAGCAAATTTTTCTCAGCCAAAATGGTATTTCTTTTCACAACTTTTTTATAGTTTAAATTGGTGTAGTGGCATCAAAATAAGCTTTTGTAGTGTTAACCATGGTTCAACTCCCTAAATTTTCATATTTGGTTCTCTAATTTTTCTTTTGCTTTCATTTATACTTTTTTTTTCTTTTACTATCATTTTATATCATATGGCTATTTTTTCTCTTTTTCTCCATTTATTTTCTTTTGTTTATTACAGAGGTTTGGTCCTTTTTTCTTTTCTTTTTTTTTTCCATTTTTCACTTATATTTTAGAAATTTTATTTATATTTTTTTTTTTTTTTCACTTTCATTTTACACGCAATGTTTGGCTTTTTTTAAAAAAAATTGCTTTTGTTTTATAATGAACGTTTGGCTCTTTTTTTTTTTTTTACTTTTTCATTTCTATTTAAAACTTTTATTTTTTTGCATGCATTTTATGGTGAGCATTTGGCTTTTTCTTTAATCGCATTTTCACTTTCATTTCATAGTGAACATTTATCTTTTTTTATTATTCTTTCTCTTTTATTTTATAACTTTTATTTTTTTTTACTTATATTTTATAATGAGTGGCAATTTTTATTTTAAATTTCAACTCATGTATGTTTCTTTTATTTCTCTTTTATTTTATACCTTTTTATTTTTTGCTTTCATTTAATAGTGAGTCATAATTTTCTTGCCTATTTCAACTTACATTTAAACTTTTTTTCTTTTTTTATTAGTTTCACTTTCATTTTATAATGAATATATGGTTTTTTTTTACTTTTTCATTTTTTTGTTACATTTTATGATGGGTCAAAGTTTATCTTTTTTTATCTCAGCTTATGTTTATCTTTTTTTTTTTTTTCGTTCTTTTTTTATTTTATAAAAAGTAGAACCCTATAATTAATTTTTTTTCCTACTTGATAAATAAAAAAGCTAGGCCTATGCTCCTAATAATTTATATTTATATATTTATATATTATTAATATATTTAGTATTAAGATAATATTTAATATTGAATTATCCTTAGTAATTTGAAAAAAAAATAGCAAAGAAAAGGATGATAAATAAATGATAGATAGTGAAATGGTTTTAAAATTAACTCATTTTCTTTTATACAATGTGAAATCAAAATATTAGCTAAGGAAAACACTATACTAAAAAGCTTTTTTTAGGACTATAATAGCAAATTATACAATAATCACATCTCTACTTTAAAAATTTTATTTAATTTCAATTATATTTTATTCTTTTAAAATACTTAAAGTATTTCATCTATTTGTTAATCTATAAATTCTAATTAATTGTTTTTTATAAAATTTAAAAATAATTTAATCTAATGCATATATTCTTTTATCTTATCTTTTATTTTTATTTTTTAAAAAATTATAATTTAAAATTAAATAAATATAAATTTAAAAATATAAATTTTATTTTTATTTTAGTAATTATACCAATGTTTGTGAATATTATTTAACCATGAAATCAAATGTTATCTAAGGATGATACTATAGTAAGAAGCTTTCTTAGAATTATAGTAGCAATTCTCATAATAATCACATATCTATCACAAAGAATTTTATTTCATTACAAAAATATTTTTATTATTTTTAAAAAAAAAAAAATATTATTCTATTTTTAATCTATAGTTTTAAATCAATTTATTTTTTTAATTTTAAAAATATGTAAAACTAATATACATTCTATTAATCTTATCCTTAATTTTAGATTTTAAATTTTATCATTCAAATTTAATAATATAAATTAAAATATAAATTTATTTTTTAATAATTATAATATTTTCTATCTCATGGGCATATATCTAGTAATGCAGTAAACATGAGAAGGTTTAATCTCTTGTTATCATGTATTCTACCTTCTTCGATACTTTTTTTTTTAATATATATGTATACTCAAATTTTTTCCAATACATTCCAAACTAACAACACTAAAAATGAGTTATGCTAAAAAAGGTTAATAGATATTATTTCAGCCCTTTTGTTTTCTACTACAATTGAGATAAGTATTTATCTTCTCTTTTTTTCCTTTCTTTTTCTTGTCTATTTAATTTTTTTATTTTAAAATGTAAATCAGACCAGCCTGTGCATTGCATGGGCATATGTTTAGTAGAAGAAAATAAACTAAAAATAAGAAGGGCATGACACCGGCACCAATTTAAATAAAACCTCTCAAAAGGGCTAAATATTATATATTGCAAAAATCTTAGTTGGGGTAGAATGATTTGATTTAGAATTGATAGCCAAAAACATAGCTTTTAATGGTAATAAATTATGCATTCATTGAGCGGTTATAGATTGCCAGGGAATTAGAAGGTTTGCAAAGATAATGTCAATTTTGTTTTTCATAATGACATATATTATTGTCATTAATCTTTGAATTAGATTGCAATTTAAATTAAAGTGGCAATGATTTAATTACATGAGAGGACAATCAATTAGCTAAATTAATTTACTTTTAAGAGCATTATAAATTAGCATTAATGGGCACATAACTTGCCCGCCTTAAAAATAAAACAGTACTGTTGATAGTGCTCTTCAATTTTATTATTTTCATGGATTTTTTATGCTTTTCTGTTAATTTAATCTAATTAGGATATTTTAATCAAAGAGGTGTAATATTGTATTTAGTAACTTTTAATAAAAATGGGCAGAATATTAAAATCATATATGTACGCTTGCAAGAAAAGATATTTGCTAATTTTTATTCAATTTAAAAGTTAAAAGAAAATAAAAAAGGTATATCATATATGTATGAATTTTATATTTAAAATTTTAAATTATAGCAATTATGCATTGCATAGAGTATATACTAGTATAATATAGTAGAAGTTGAGATATTTTAATCAGAACGTCCAAGTTTATCCTAATAACTTTTAAATAAAAAGAAACAAAAAAGTCTGAAAAAGGGACATTTAATGACTTTTTATTCAATAACTAAAAAAAGGATAGAAAAGATATGTATGTATGTGTAAGCTCATGATGCCTCTCTATCCCAACTTTCTTGTAATATTTGAAATATGAAATTGCTAGCATTATCAAAATTATCATGCATCACTAAGAATTTGAATGTGTGTGCATTTACACACACTTTTACTAACCCATTAGTATATTTGAAGCAATTCGCTATGCATCTACTCTAGCACATGCATTTATATTAGTCATTATCATTAGAAACATCAATTTTTTTAAACTTGGCCAGATAGTTTGCTAGCCACTTAAAGCAATGCAATTTATGAGCAGCGAAATTAAGAGATTGTTTTATTAGAGATGGATATAACTCATCACCTTATCTGGATGCATGTCTTAAAATTAAGTTCACCAACTGCAATGGACTTGCGAAACACAATATCTAAAGTTATGATAATGTGAATAGAAACAATGAACATGGTAGCGCAATATTATTATTATTTTTCTGATAACAATCAACTATAATGATAATGATCACCGAATATAATCTTTTCCGCTATCCGACGTGATAAGCACCATATCAACGCTTCACTACAAAAAATACTGAAATAGCGACAAATTTAGCCACGCATCTTTGCATCGCTAAATTGCAACCAAATTACGACGCCTTAGCGACAACAAAAAAATAGCGATGCATTTAGCAACCCCAGAAACATGAGTCGCTATTTAGCGACTCAATAGTGATGCCAAAAATTAAAAAATAAAAAAATTATTAATTTAGCGACGCAACAATTGCATCACTAAATAGCGACACAATAGCGACGCATAGCTCAAAAAATTAAAAAATATTAAATTTTAATTTAGCGATGCAAATAGTGCGTCGCTATTTTAAGAAAAATTAATATTTAAAAAAAAAATTATGAAATAAAAATATTACAATGCATTTCATTGCGTCGCAATGTTTTTTTTTAAATTAATTATGTAATTAGAGACGCATTAGCGATGCAATAAACAAAAAAATTTTAAAAAATAATTTTTATTTCACGATGCAAGAATTGCATCACAATTTTCTTAAAAAAATAAAACATTGTGACACAACTAGGTGCGTCGCAGTTATTTTAAGAAAATTAATTTTTATAAAATATAATTATGAACTAAAAATAATGCGACGCAACACAGTGCGTCACCATTTTTTTAAAAAATTAATTATGTTAAATAGCGATGCATTAGCGATGCAATAAACCAGAAAATAAAAAAATTAATTTTTAATTTAGCGATGCAAATAATGTGTTGCAATTTTTTTAAAAAAATTAAATTTTATAAAATAAAATTAAAAAATAAAAA
>UESW01003702.1:14851-46305 GCA_900491605.1 Calamus simplicifolius | reverse complement strand
TGATGTATGCCTTTTTCAAAACAAAATTTTTCAAATAAGTGATTTTCAAATTTAGTTCCATGTTCACTTCTAATAGACACTATGGTAGTGTTTTTCTCATTTGTGACTTTCTTAACAAATTTCAAGAATATTGAGAAAGTCTCATCTTTGTGAGCCAAAAATATTACCCAAGTAAATCTAGAGTAATCATCTACTATCACAAGACCATATTTCTTTCCTCCTAGACTTGTGGTTCTAGTAGGTCCAAAAAGGTCCATGTGTAGTAGCTCTAGTGGCCTAATAGTTGAAATAACATTCTTAGATTTGAAAGAAGTTCTTGTTTGTTTTCCAAATTGACATGCATCACAGATTCGATTATTTTCAAAATCTAAGCTAGGAATATCTTTAACTAGATCCATTTTCAATAGTTTAGAAATTAGGTGTGTGCTTGCATGACCTAATCTACGGTGCCATAGCCAACCAATCTCATTCATCTTAGCATTATTAGCAACTAAGCAATGATTACTTGGAGATAAATTACTCAAATCAATTAAGTACACATTGTCATAACGTTTACTAACAAGAATAATGCTGTTATCAATGGGATTAGTAACAGTGCAAATAGAAGCTTCAAAGGAAACTTTGAAACCTTTATCACACAGTTGGCTAATACTTACTAAATTATGCTTAAGTCCATCAACATATAAAACATTATCAATATGAGTAGATGGAGTAATTTGAATCTTACCAATACCCATGATATGGCCTTGACCATTATCGCCAAAAGTAACTACTCCACATCTTTTCGATTCAAGGGTGATGAATTGATCTTTGTCACCTGTCATATGTCTTGAGCAACCACTATCAAGGTACACTTTCTTTTCAGTCTGATGGCTGCAAGACACTCCTGCAAAATATTCATATCTTAACTTTAGGTACCCAAGCCTTCTTGGGTCCTTCATGGTTAGATGCAATAAACATTATTCCTTTGGGAACCCAAATCATCTTTCTTTTATCATGTGGAGTTTTACACATATAAGATTTATGTCCTTTGTTTCCACACTTAAAACAAGTAATATTTGATGATTTTTAGTATGTACAAAAATATTTTTCAAGGATTTTTGCTTTTTAAGTGGATTATATCCTAATCCAGCTTTATCAAAAATAGCTTTTTGATTGTCCAAAATCATATTAAGTTTGATAGAGCTCAAAGTAAATTTATCAACTATAGGTTTAAGTCTATCAACTTCATTTTTCAAGCTTTCATTTTCTTTTATCAAAAGTTCTTTTTCTACAACATGCTTTTTATTTTCTAAAAATAGATTTTGCATTTGATTTTTCAGATCTTTGTTCTTTGAACTTAATTTTGCAAAATCATCCATCAATTCATAAAAAGTACTATACAACTCATCGAAAGTAAAATCATCAAGAAAACTTGGACTTACCTCATCATTGTCCATCATGAAGCATAGATTGGCCATTTCACTCTTTTCTTCCTCTTCGGAACTTGAGCTTTCCGAATCACTTCATGTGGCCATCATTTCCTTCTTTTTGAATCTCCGGATGCCTTTCTTTAGTTGTGGGCATTCAGATTTAAAGTGTCCCGGCTTCTTGCATTCAAAACAGATAACTTCTTTTTCTTTGCCCTTGTCCTCATCTTTTCTAGCAAAGGGCTTTTTCTTTTCAAACTTCTTTTTCTTCATGAATCTTTTAAACTTACTTGTGATGAGTGCCATGTCCTCATCATACTGATAAACGCATAAATAATTGTCATTAAACCTATTAATTAATAATTTAACGTACCTATTATTATTTAATATTTTAATATTTTATATAATATTTTAGTAAAACCTTATCAATTTAAAGAGCTCGATTTTAAATTTAATGACGCAAACGGCACTCAAATCGGATTTAAGATGAGCCCGGAATTGATTTTTCATTGATTTATCTGTTTTAGCACGGATTTTAAAGCAAAGTCGGCAAACCAAGTGCCGACTTCATCGTTTTCTGTTTCCGCACGATTCTTCTCCGATTCCAATCTAACCGTTTCCTCCATCAATTAAGGTAGAAGGAATTTGAATTTTATTCATGATTTACAAGGGATTTTCTCGGAGCCGCCCGCGTCCTTTTGGCAACCCCGTCTTCACCGCGTCTGGGCTTCTACAAATAGCAACAGAGGGAGTCCAACGATCTGCATCCAGGGTTCGTGAGCAAGGGAGAGGCTATTCTGCGTTCGTGGGCATTGGGGAGAAGTCCGTGGAGTCCTCTGTTCGTGGGAGAAGTCCGTGAGAAAATTCTGTTCATGGGAGAAGTCTGAGTCGTCTTTTCATGAGAGAAGTCTTTGGAGGCATCTCCAGTTCAGCCCCTTAGTTCAGTTTTATCTGGTATTTGATTTAATTTATGAAGAAGTTGTTGCTCTCTTATTGCGATCAGAAATTAAAACCCTTTTATTTTAGATTTTAATATGCACTTTTGGATTTTATTGAAATAAAGCTTTATCATATTTAATTATTATTAAATTCTATTTAAGTGAAAATAATTTAGACTGATTTATTCTTAAAAGGGACGGGCCGTGATCTACGGGTACGGCCGTGCTCTAATAAGATAAACCATATCTTATTATTTTGCACTATTAATTATCTACTTAGTTATCTATTTAGTTAAATTTATAAATTTATTTCAAGATAATCGCTAAAGTCCTGTGGAATCGATCCCTTACTCTCGCTATTCTAATAGTGAAATTAAGGTGTTTTAATCGTTGCGCTACGACACGCATCAGATTTTTGGCGCCGTTGCCGGGACTTAAGTGTGTTATTTAAAAAAAAATTAAAAAAATTAAAAAATATAAAAATATAAAAAAATTAGATTAATTTTCTCTTAATTTTTGAATAGTTATTGTGTCTTTATTTTATTTCTTTAATTGTTAGAATTGCATATTTTCTTTTTAACATTTAAAAAAAATTATTACTTTCCTTTTTGCCACAAATCCAATTTTAACCTAATCAAATTTTCCTTTTAATTAACTTACTAAAAAAAATTGAAAGAAAACCCTAAGACACCTTCCATAAAACATAATTAATTTAAGGAAACAAAATAAAAAAAATAAAATAAAATATAAAAAAATATTATTTCTATGCTTAGATTGACTTAGGTGGATTTATTTTCTGCAAAACTCAAAACATTGACTCTTAATTAAAAATCTTAAAAAAAAAATAAATAATTAGATTAATTTTGTTTGATAATTTCAAGAGTTGGACATCTGTTTGTTGCATAGCATTATCATAATTAACTTTAAGGGCACAAACCCCTAATCAAGATAAGGTGGGGATTTCATCACCCTTCCTTAGCCCACAAACCACATCCTTCATTCTGCATTAACCCAAACCTTTAATCTAAAATTAATTAGACATCAGCCCCTAAGGAACTCGAGCTCAATAGGACAAGGCACCCAAAAGAGTTGGACGGGTCGAGATTGACTGCTTAACTGGTGTCTAGAAAAGGAAAGGAAAGTGGTTACTTAATTGGTTCCGTTCGCTTACCTAGTAAGCAACGGGGGGACCCCACCCTTATCCTCAACTGGCTAGTTAATCAGCTAATTTTTGACTTGGAGGGCTCCAAGGCGGTCTTGAAGTTAGGAGCTGTCTAGATCTAGGGTAACCTAGAATAGAGAGTCTAATCTTTGCTAACTTGATTGCTAAGAATTATTAAACCCTAATTAAATTATTCATTCCTTTTAGTTCTAGAATTTTTAGGATATTTTCTTTAGAATCTCCCTCTTTTCTTCTATTATAATAATAATAATAATAATAATAATAATAAAACTGAATTACTTTTGCTTTAGAGTCATTGTAGGGTGTATGCTTGGTCGCCGATCGTTGCAACCCAACCTTATACCCTTAGATCCTGAGATAGAAAGAACTATTAGAGCAAAAGACAGAATTATGGATCCTAATAACGAAAATAATCAACCATGACAGTTAAAAGAGTATTTCACTCCTTCAAGGTATACCTACTCTCCCTGCATTCAAGTGCCTCCAGTAGAGGCTGTCCAATATGAAATTAAGTCAAGTGTAATCCAAATGTTACCATCTTTCTATGGACTTACAAATGAGGATCCCTACAAACACTTAGATGAATTCTTAGAAATTTGCTCAACTGTCAAGATTCAAAATTTCTCGATGATGCACTTAGGCTTAAGTTATTCCCTTTTTCCCTAAAAGATAAAGCCAAGTATTGGTTAAATTCATTAGACACTGTTATAATTTCAACTTGGGATCATCTTCAGAGAGAATTTCTTAAGAAATATTTTCCTATAGGAAAAACGAATCAAATTAGAAAAGCCATAACAAGTTTTTCCCAGATAGATGGAGAAATGTTCCATGAGACATGGGAGAGATTCAAAGAACTGATTAGAAAATGTCCACATCATGCTATACCCAAATGGCAACTGGTTCAGTGCTTTTATGATGGTTTATCAGAAAAGCATGCAAATGGTTGATGCTTCATGTGGTGGGACATTTATGTTAAAAAATGAACATGAGCTTGGCAACTCTTTGAGACATTGAGTGAGAATTCATTACATCATATGTCAGTTGCTCGTCGAGACCCTCCCGTAGAACCTAAAAGAGGTGGAATATATGAAATAGGTCATTCTACAGATATCTATACTAAGGTAGATGAATTATCCCATAAACTTGACCGGATTCTACAAGTTGGAAACATCTCTTCCCCATCTACTCAATTACATGAGGTCTGCATAATTTGTTCGAGTCCAACCCATTCTATAGGTGAATGTCCAGCTGCATACCAATTTCCTGAACTTGTTCAAGAGCAAGCCCACCAAGCCCAAACCCGATTAGCTCCTAGAACAGGAAATGATCCATTTTCAAATACTTACAATCCTGGCTGGCGAAATCACCCAAATTTTTCTTGGAAACCTCAACCTGTAGCCAATTCATCGATCAGACCTAATTACCAAGAAACCAATTTTAGAAACATGCCATATTCACAATATCCAAACATCCCACAACCTCCATCGAATAATCAGCCTACTTTTGAAGACAAAGTGTTACAAGCATTGAAAGGGCTAGAAATGAATACTCAAATCCTTCACTCCCACACACATCTATTGCAAAACTAGAAACTCAGATAGGTCAATTAGCCATAGCATTCAGTAGAAGGGAGGAGGGTAAGTTACCTAGTCAGCCTATCGATAACCCGAAAGGACAATTCATGGCTGAGGGTTCCAATAGTCCTGACAAATTCCAGAACATGCTAAATCAGTCATGACTCTCAGAAGTGGAAAAACATTGAACCCACCTGAACCAACCCAGAAATTAGAAGTGGCTAAAAAAAAGAGAGAAGAAGAAGAAAAAAATCTCTCTTAAAGTTAATAGATTAGGTTCTTAGCATTTTTCACTGAGTAACCGGGCCCCGTCACCTAAGAAAGTGATGTTGTTCGCGTAAAAAGGTGGGAATGAAAAAGAACTTAAGTAGAGTCAGTCCTACCTAAAGCCTTTTTGACTCGAGTAAGTAAGTCCGAGGGGTATTTTATACCTAATGCCCTAAAAACAATTGGTTTGGGAGCCATTGGCCTAAAGCTCGCTACAAGGGTTAATTAGAAAGCAAGGGGTTAGGACATTGCACTTTTAAATAAATAAATAAATAAATAAGGAAACCAAAGTACAAAAGACATTACATTCAACCCAAATTAAGTTAGAAGACTTAATCAGAGAAGTGGAAAGTTGGTGAAGGAAGACTTCTATAAATTCTTATGGACTACACTTTATCACTAAAAAACTTAATAATCCAATGAAGTACCTCCCTTATGATCTTTAAAAAAAAAAAAAAAAAAAATTTAAGAAGAACTGTAAGATAACTATCAATTCTTGGACTAGCTTGATACATATTTCTAAATTTCTTATTTGCTCGAGGACGAGTAAGATTCAAGTTGGGGGGAGTGATAAACGCATAAATATTATCATTAAACCTATTAATTAATAATTTAACGTACCTATTATTTTATTTAATATTTTATATAATATTTTAGTAAAAAAAATTTAAAGAGCTCGATTTTAGGAATTTAATAACGCAAACGACACTCAAATCGGATTTAAGATGAGCCCGGAATTATTTTTCATTGATTTATCTGTTTTAGCATGGATTTTAAAGCGAAGTCGGCAAACCAAGTGCCGACTTCATCGTTTTACCTCTTTTCGCACGTTGTTCTCCGATTCCAATCTAACCATTTCCTCCATCAATTAAGGAATAAATTAGATTGAAGTTATCAAATTGGACGAATTAAATTTCTCTAGAAGGAATTTGGATTTTATTCACGATTTATAAGGATTTTCTGGAGCCGCCCGCGTCCTCTGTTTTGGCAACCCGCATTTCACCACGTCTGGGCTTCTACAAATAGCACAGGGGGAGTCCAACGATCTGCATCCAGGGTTCGTGAGCAAGGGAGAGGCTATTCTGCGTCCGTGGGCATTGGGGAGAAGTCCGTGGAGTCCTCTGTTCGTGGGAGAAGTCCGTGAGAAAAGTCTGTTCGTGGGAGAAGTCGTGAGTCATCTTTTCATGAGAGAAGTCTTTGGAGGCGTCTCAGTTCAGCCCGGTTCAGCCTGTCTTCAGTCCGTTTTATCTGGTATTTGATTTGATTTATGAAGAAGTTGTTGCTCTCTTATTGCGATTAGAAATTAAACTCTTTTATTTTAGATTTTAATATGCACTTTTGGATTTTATTGAAATAAAGCTTTATGCATATTTAATTGTTATTAAATTCTATTTAAGTGAAAATAATTTAGACTGATTTATTCTTAAAAGGGACGGCCGTGATCTACGGGTACGAGCCGTGCTCTAATAAGATAAACCATATCTTATTATTTTGCACTATTAATTATCTACTTAGTTATCTATTTAGTTAAATTTATAAAATTATTTCAAGATAATCGCTAAAGTCCCTGTGGAATCGATCCCTTACTCTCGCTATCCTAATAGTGAAATTAAGGTGTTTAAATCGTTGCGCTACGACACGCATCAATCACTTTCATTTTCAGATTCATGAGGCTCTTCCATATATTCAGAAATCTTAAGAGCCATAGTCCTCTTCTTCTTTGACTCATCATCATCAATATGTTGCTTAACTTGAAGCTCATGAGTCATTAAGGATCCCAATAATTCTTAGGGGTAGGTACTTAGATCCTTTGCCTCTTGTATTGCAGTCACTTTAGCTTCCCAAGTCCTAGGCAAGGAACGCAAAACCTTTCTCATAAGATCAGAATTATCATAAGATTTGCCAAGACTTTTTAAACCATTAACTATATCAGTAAATCTTGTAAACATATCAGAAATAGATTCACATGCATCCATTTTAAATAATTTATACTTATGAACTAGCATGTTAATCTTGGATTCCTTGACTTGATTTGTTCCCTCATGGGTAACCTCAAGTCTATCCCAGATTTCCTTAGCAGAAAGCAAATAGATATACGATTGAATTCATTTGCATCTAATGAGCAGTACAAAACATTCATAGCCTTGGCATTAAGTTGTGCCAGTTTTTTATCATGTTCATCCCATTCCGTTTCCGGTTTAGGAATCTCTATGCCATTAATTCTAGTAGTGGGTGTGTGTGGTCCACTGACTATAATGCTCCATAGATCATAGTCAAGTGCTTGAATGAAAATTTTCATTCTAGCCTTCCAATAACCATAGTTTAAACCATTGAACAAGGGTGGTCTATTTGTAGATTGGCCTTCGAAAAAGATGAACCAGCTTGAGTTGCCATGTGGATCTTTGACTCTTGATCGTTAGATCAAATCAAGTGAGCACTAGCTCTGATACCAATTGTTGGTCCAGATAGCAACCCAAGAGGGGGGGGGTGAATTGGGTTTTTTAAAAATTAAACTCCTTTTAAAGAAAAACAATCCCCCTACGGAAGTAAAAACTTAGATGTATACGAATTAAAACAGAGTGTGCAAAGATAGAGAGTAAGAGACAAGGAAACAATCACTGCAAATACAAGAAGTTTTGTAGTGGTTCGGTGTACCTACACCTACATCCACTCTCAAGTACCTCTTGGGTCCACACTATAATCAATCTGATTACAGCAGAGTTGTTTTGCAAGCTCACAACTCAAACTTGTTATTTTCCCGGGTGCACAACGAACCCAACTGGTTTTCAAGGCTCACCAACACACAACCTTACAACACAAGCAAACTGCTTGCTCAAGGCTAACAGCCTCAACGGAATCAATCCTCTGATTGACCCAGCAAACAATAATTTTTTAAATTTAAAAGCTCTCCAATGAGCAAATATACAATAATAGAACAACAATAAAGAGATAGGAATCAAAGCCTGATTTGCAGATCTTGGTGGCTTGCTTCTTCTCTTCTCTTGAGTAGATCTTCCTTTAGAATGCTCTTGAAGCTCCAAAGATTAGAAAGCTAGGGCTTGCTTCTTCTTTTGGGATTTCTTCAAAATAGAACAAGGAATGTTAGAAATCTCTCTCTTTTCTTTTGGGAGATCAGTATAATCTTTCCTTTCGAATCTTCCCTCTTTTCTCTTTTGATTTTCTAATGGATTTCACTCTTGTTTTTCTGATTTTTTCTCTTGTTTTCTTGTTTTTCCTCTTCTTTTTGGATACAATGAAACCTCTTCTTATAGATTCTTCTTAATCCATAAATAGCCAAAAACTATCCGTTAGAAACAAGTGTAAGAAGGATTAGAACCAAAAATGGTAATAGCCGTTGGGATTAAAAAGATAAAGATAAAGTTTAGAGATGTTCTGACAGTTCTGGAGTCGTTTCTGACAAACTAGAGTCGACTCTAACTTTTTGGAGTCGGCTCTAAATTGAAAATCCACAATCCGCTCGATCTAGAGTCGTCTCTGACTTTTCTGGGGTCGACACGAAAATCTTCTGGAGTCGACTCTAACAGTCCAGGAGTCGACTCTAAGTCATGACCGAAAAAACCATCGTTCTATCTTTTCTATTGGAGTCGGCTCTAACAGTCCAGGTGTCGACTCTAAGTCTATGCCGATTTTCGGAGTCGACTCTGCGATTCCATGTGTCGACTCTAATGTCTGCAATCTTACCTTGACATTAGATTCCAACTAGAACTTGAATTTTCTTGTGATTTTGATTAATAAATCAAATCATAAACTGAAAAACTTAACCAAAATCATTAGTAACTTCAAATATTATACTCAATTAGTTTTGTTAATCATCAAAATCAATAATTGGGTCAACACTACTGCTCCCAGCAGGTTGCGCTTGTCATTTCTAGGGGATGTCGGTCCCTTGGCTTCTCTCGGGTGTGTATGCTAGTACAGACTTTTGGGAGCATCGTGTGCTTTGGGATGAGATCCGGTCTTTGATTGCCAAGGAGTTCCCTCTCTGGTTGCTGGCGAATTCAATTGTATTGTGGGGGCTAATGAGAAGAAAGGTGATAAGCAGTTTGTTGAGTCCCCAGGAGTTTTATAGTTCAGGACCTTCATAGCCTCTGCTAATTTACTGGACCTAGGGTTCCAGGGGTCCCAATTTACTTGGTGCAATAACCGGTTGGGATCCGCTAGAGTTTGGGAACGCCTGGATAGAGTTATGGCCACCGTTAATTGGCTTCGGTATTATCCTTCTACAACTGTTACTCACTTGTCCAGGATTGCCTCGGATCATTGTCACATCCTCATCTCCACTGATATGGCTGCCCAGCAGAGGAGACCCTTTAAGTTTGAGAAATTCTGGACCTCTTACTCTGGTGCCAGGACCTTAATCACCCAGGTGTGGCGTCTTCCTGTTAGAGGGAGTTTTACTTATAAATTATCCAGACGCCTGGAGCTTGCGAGACGCAGGCTATCTAGATGGAGCAGGGTGGAGGTCGGTGACATTGTGCGGCAAGTTGAGCAGGTAGAGTCTACTATAGCCTCTCTCCAGGCTAAGGAAGATCAGTTTGGTTGTCTTCTTGATTCTGACCTTACTTCTCTCCGTTCCAACCTGGCCTTCCATCACTCCCTCCTTCGGAGGCAGGAGATTTTTTGGAGGCAAAGGTCCCGGATTCAGTGGGTCAAGAAAGGTGATCAGAATACTAGATTTTTTTACCAGGCCACTTTAAATTGCCGTTTGGTGAACCGGATTCGGCGAGTTGCTGATGAGGAGGGGACTGTCCATGAGGATATTCAGGTTATCAGAGATCAGTTCTATCATTTCTTCCAGTCCAGATGGACTGAGCGGACGGGGGATGGCTTCCCTGTTACTCCTGTGCCGACTCCCTTTAAGGTCTCTGGGTCTGAGAACGACCTTCTTACCAGGCCTATCACCTCGGAGGAGATTAGGATGGCATTATGGGACCTTGGATCTGATAAGGCCCTTGGGCCTGATGGATTCCCCTCCTTTTTCTTTCGCCACTATTGGGATATTTGAGACAGGATGTTTGGAGGCTATCCAGTTGGTTTTTTGTCTAGATCTATTCCCTCTGACTGGAACCGTACTCTTATCACTTTGGTGCCCAAACGTCCTGATGCTACTATTCCTCAGCACTATTGGCCGATTAGTTTATGCACTACTATATAAGGTCTACGCTCATCTATTGGTCTCTTGGCTGAGGCTGGTGATTCCTCACCTTATTTCTCCTAAGCAAGGGGCTTTCCTTAGAGGTCGTTGCATCTCTGACAATGTTTTGCTAGCTCAAGAGTTCATGCATGACCTTCATCGTGCCCCCACTCGTCAGTGTCTTATGGCAGTGAAGATGGACATGGAGAGAGCTTATGATAGACTGAGCTGGGATTTTCTCTATCGCACTCTTCAGGAGTTTGGGTTTGCTGATCTCTTTATTGCTTGGATTAGGGCTTGTGTTCACCGGCCGTCCTTCTCTATTATTGTTAATGGTGGCCAGACGGAGTTCTTTCATTCAGCTGTTGGTCTGAGGCAGGGATGTCCTTTATCCCCTTTCATGTTCATTTTATCTGCTGATGCGTTATCTTGGGCTCTCTCTAGCTCAGCAGGATCCCTCCTTTGTTCCTTATAATGGGGGGCCTAATGGGCCCTTGCTCTCTCATCTCCTATTTGCTGATGATTGTATCCTCTTGGGCAGGGCCATTACCTTCAATGCTTCTGTTTTTGCCACAGTTATTCATTCTTATTGTTGGGCTTCTGGTCAGAAAGTTAACCTCAGTAAATCCTTGATTTGCTTTAGCCCGAAGACTGACCTTGCTGTCAGGGAATCTATTATGCAAATCTTGGATATCTCTTTGCATGTTGACCATCTTTCCTATTTGGGGATTACCATCACTGGGAGACGGCCACGTAGTACTGATTTCAGTGACCTTAAGCGCCATGTCCATGACAGTTGGATGGATGGCAAGTCATTGGATTATCTAGATGGTTAGGCTTAACCTTATCCGGTCTGTGCTTACTTCTCTCCTGATCTATATTTTATCCAATGCTGCTGTTCCAGTATCTTGTCTAAGGAGGTTGGAGAGATATTTCCGGGATTTCCTCTGGGGTTCCATGCAGGATGGTCATGGTATCCACCTTATGGTGTGGGACACTGTTTGTATGCTGATTTCAGAAGGGGGGCTTGGGATCCAATCCCTCATAGTCAGGAGGGAGGCTTTGATTGCTAGGCATGCTTCGTGGTTCCTGCTTGATCCGCACTGCTTGTGGAGTTCGTTTATGCATGCCAAATATGGAGACTGGACCCCTTCTACTTATCCTCAGTTTACTTGGGGACGCTCTTTCTTCTGGAAAGAGGTCTGCCGTCATGGCCCGACCATTCTATCTAACATCTCATGGATGATTGGTGACGGTGCCTCTGTCGATGTTGTTTGTGATACATGGATTGCAGATCTTCCTCTTACCCGGTGGCCTACTTTTGTGAGCTCTTATATCCCCAGTGGAATGAGAGTTACTGATTTAATTGCTCAAGATCGTCATGTTTGGCATCTTTCTTTGGTATCCTCTCTGTTTGGTGACGAGCTCTGTCGGCATATTCTTTCTATTCCTCTTATTTCGGAGCATATTTCTGACACCACTTTATGGAGGAGATCCTATTCAACTCGTGCTTCTATCAGAGATCTCGTGAAGGCTTACAGACCTCAGCCTAGGCTTACTCTGGATGTTTCTTGGATATGGAAGCTTCCCATTCACCCTAGAGTTCGCCTTTTTATCTGAAAATGGCTTGGGACTGCCTCCCTACGTGTTCCCTGCTCTCTAGAAGGGGTACGTTGATCCAACCTATGTGTCCTCTTTGTGGGCTAGAGGATGAGACCATTGATCATGCTATTTTCTTGTGCGACAAAGCGAGACTGATTTGGCAGAACTCGGGGTTCTCTCTCTAGGGTGTTAGGAGTGACCCTAGCCGAAACTCTTTTTTGCGATTGATCAGGCTAGACATTCGGAGGGGCATCTGGAAGGTTCACAGGCTTGTTCAGACTGCTTTGTCCCATTATGCGGAGTACACCCTTCATATACAGTTCTTGGTTTTGATGACCTTGGAAGCTGGGGCTCCCCTGCTGCCTTGGCAGCGCACCGGCAGACGGTCTTTATTTCTTGGAAGCCCCTACCCCTAGGGTTTGTCAAAATCAACTTTGATGGGAGTATTTATGGTAGAATTGCTGGTTCGGGCTTTGTGATTCGTGGGTCCGATGGGTTGATGATAGCGGCAGGTGGTTTCGGCTTCCTTGACCTATCGGTGCCTTTAGTGGAGTTGTATGCGGCATGGGCCGGTATCTCTTTTGCCATTCGCAGTCTGGGGAGCCGTATGATTATCATTGAGGGGACTCCACTACTATTATTAGCTGGCACCGTCAGAACTCTGGTGATCAGTCTTCCTCCATACCTCTGCTTCGTGACATTCGGACTATGCTTCGTCAGGCTGATACCACCTGGGTAAGACACATCTATTGGGAAGCTAGCTCAGCGGCCGACTGGGTAGCTGGCCGGATGGCTCATCACTCTGGACCAAGGATCTGGTCACAGGGTGACCCGTGCCCTATGGTTCTCTCTCAAATTTTATATTCTGACATATCAGGTTTGACTCACCCTAGAATGATGTGATCGCCCGCTTGTACCATATATATATATATATATATATATATATATATATATATATATATATATATATAATTCATTAAGCGGATGAAGTACAAATGGCAGCTCAACAAAATGTCAAGCTAAAAATTAGCAAGATTACAAGCAGAAAGTTTTTTGAGATATCATACAAAGAAATAAAAATATGCTGCTATATTTTACTTTTATCTAGCAAAATTTTACTAGAAATTAACTATAACAGTCTATCAGTCAAATACAAATCTAACTACGTAAGTTATGCCCTGCAGATGCTGAATAGCCATGGCCAATGGCAAGTCTTTAGGGGTGACAGCTTCGACCCCAAAGATCTGTTATTTACTGTTGAAAAGGCTAACATAATCCAGGTTAAGAACAAATGGAACGTGTTCTTGGCATCAAACACAAGCAAGAATGTTTGTGATTTCAGCATCGAGGGAAATTATCTCGAGAGATCATGCAAGGTGGTCTACAAGGGTGATTCCTCCAATGTCATAGCTCAAGTAAGTTCCTGGGTCCTCCATTACCTATCATTCATAGGCTTTCATCGAGTCCAGAAGGTTAAATTGAGGTTTTGTTAGGGAAGCCATGTTAAAGTTGGCCTTTAATAAAAATGGCAGCTAACTTCTGGACGTTGGCAATGCAGATGAACAAGGAAAGCAATAGCAGAGATAAGCTTCTCAAAAGGCTGAGCTTTACCCTGTCTGTTGATCCAAATATTGACTCTGCGTTCGTCGTTGCACTCTTTGTGATCCGTGATGATGTCTATGTGAAAAGAAGAAACAACATATTAACTCCTGTCGCTATCTTCTAGTTAGCCAAAACAGGGTTGTGGTGGATTAAGGCTTTGTTGCTTCATTGTAATTCTTTGCTTAAATTCAATATCTTGAAAGATTCTTTTTATTTTTTTTTATTTCCTAAATTTGATGTAATAGATAAGTAAGTTATTTGTTGTCCATGAAAATTAAGGTCATGTGTCTCCACGAGAGTTGTTCAACAGATCTGTTTTGCTCAATTAGTGTTCCAGGTTTCACTTTGACTCAATAGGTTGTGATGATGTATGCGTTCAAAATATTTTGATTTTACAAAAAAAAATTTCCTAAAAATTGCTAAAAATATATTATAGAAATTTAAATATATAAATAAAGTAAAAAACAAAAGATCAAACCAGGATCGAGGCGTGTTAGACACTGCCCTAAGGATCAGATTTTTGTCTCTTCATGTAGGTTGTTGGCGTTGTACCTTGGTGCAGGTTGTTGGCGATCTGTAAGGTACAACGATCCGATCCAAGGTACAACGATCCGGCTCGATCCGATCCTCCTACTAAGAGCACGATCGTATGAAGGTACAAACCCAATGAGACCCGATCCTCCTACTAAGAATACGATCGTGTGGAGGTATAAACCCAATGAAGGACTCGATCCTCTTACTACGAGCACGATCGTATAAAGGTGCAAACCCAATGATTACATTTAGATGCCAATAAATAACAACAATAATAATATAAAAAATATTTTGATTTATTTCTTTCTGAATTCTTAAGTCTATTTATAGGTTTAGCCCATAAAAGCTCCAACCGCTCGGCCCATAATGACTTTAAAGGCATGATAGCTGCCCCAAATCACATTAGAAATGACTCATAAAATAAATTATTTAGTAAGCGCCTCCCAACGTTCACAACGCTCAGTGAACATCCGCGACAAACGCTCGGGCGTTTTTTTTTTAACTTTTTCCGACATATATATGGTCAAGATTAGTGCCCTATCCTTCAAAAAGAGTAAAACCTTCGTTAAAAATATAGCTTGGTTCCAAAAACCACATCAAAGTCTTGGGAAGGAGAGAAAAAATGCACCAATACCAAACGCATAAAACACAACAAAAAAGTCAAAGCTTCCTGCTATCTCGAACAGCATTGCTCAAAAAGAAGCATTGCTCCCGAAACCCGCTGATCTACTGTAACTATAACTTGGTGGCGTACAATTAAGTGACCGCAAGAATAAAACAAAACAAAACAAGAAAAGAAATAATCTTTTATAAACATATAAATGACGGAAGCACGGATTAAAATCAACTCATTCACACTAAATCCAATATCCAGCTTGAAATAGGCCAAACAATAAATCAAACCATCAAAGCAACAACCTATATATATATATATATATATATATATCATCAAGATCTGATCTTTCCATGCGGTAATGGAAGGGAGAAAACCGCATCCTACGGAAGAAAGGAGGGACCTGAAGGCAAGGAGGGATCTCCGGCTGGTAGAGAGTCCTTTGCTTCTGGAGATCAGAGAGCTCTCGGGGCATGCCGTAATCCTAATCCATCACCTTCTTTGCCGCGTACTCTCCACTGGTCTCCTTCGCTTCCGACTCTCTCCCCACACAAAACATAATGTGCCTTTATAATTTTTTTTTTTCAAAATTTGAATTTCAAATTTAAATTTTAAATTTAAAATTTAAAATATTTTTTTAAAAATACTTATAATAAAATCTAGCAATTTCTAATGATAGAAAAATTTGTCCTTAGCTGTTAGAAAATTGTTTTGATTTTATTATAAGTAATTTTTTTAAAAAAAGTGTTTTAAATTTAAAATTTAAAATTTAAAATTCAAATTTGAAATTCAAATTTTGAAATAAAAAAATTATAAAGGCACATTCTGTTTTATATGCGAGGGAGTGGAAGCGAAGAAGACCAGCGGAGAGTATGCGGCAGAAAAGGCGATGGATTCGGATTATGGCGTTCCCCGAGAGCTCTCTGATCTCCAGAAGCAAAGGACTCTCTACCAGCCGAGCTCCCTCCTTGCCTTCAGGTCCCTCCTCTCTTCAGTAGGATGCGGTTTTCTCCCTTCCATTGCCACATGGAAGGATCGGATCTTGATGACATATATATATATATATATATATATATTGGTTGTTGCTTTGATGGTTTGATTTATTGTTTGGCCTATTTCATGCTCGATATTGGATTTAGTGTGAATGAGTTGATTTTAATCAGCGCTTCCCCCATTTATATCTTTATAAAAGATTATTTCTTTTCTTGTTTTTTTGTTTTATTCTTGCGGTCACTTAATTGTACGCCACCAAGTTATAGTTACAATAGATCGGCGGTTTGCGGCGAGCAATGCTTTTTTTTGAATTTTTTAAATTAGTAATTTTTTAGATATTTTTAGATTTTAAATTTAAATTTAAAAGAATTAAATTTAGAAACTACTTGCAATAATAATAAAACCACTAAGCAAAAATTAACTCAAATAATTTAATTTTGAATTTGAGATTCAATTTTTTTTTTTTTTGTAATTTGTTGGGCATCTGAAGGTAATCATTGGGTTTGCACCTCCACACAATCGTGCTCATAGTAGAGGATCAAGTCGAGCCGGGTCATTGTACCTTGGGGATAGATCGCCAACAATATGCATGAAAGGACGAAAATCTGATCCTTAGGGCAGTATCTAACACGCCTCGATCCTGCTTTGATCTTTTATTTTTTACTTTATTTATGTATTTAAATTTTTATAATATATTTTTAGCAATTTTTAGGAAAGATTTTTTTACAAGATCAAAAATATTTTCCAACGGTATGCATGTTGTGGATGTTCTTTGATCATTCTTTGTTTATCCGAGTACCTTTGGACCATAGGAGCCATTATTGCAAATCGATGCCTTGCTCTAGGAATGACTCACTAATATTTAAGTCTTAATGGCTGGTTTTTTCTTCTTCTTTTTGGTTTTGTCCTCTTTAGTCTCCAAGTTTTTTTTTTAATAGCTTGACCTCTTAACAAGTTCCATGAAGCAGGCACAACCATGTAAACAGGGACGACATTGTTAGGGACTAGCTATGAAGTACTAACCATGCGATGAGTGATCATGAAATTATAGTCCAACAAAGAAATCTAACCAAGTTCACTACTAATTTCCCACCATGTGCACACCATCTACTTATTCCACCAAGGTGGGCTAAGTAGTTGTTTCTTTGACCCAAAACTAGAGGATGGAGAATGTGAGTCTCCATTTCAAGTTTAGATTAATTATAAATCATCAAAAAATGATGCAAATAAAAGGTATTATACAACTGACATAAATACCATGTAGAATTGTAATAGATAAGATGACAACATTAAAGATAAGATTGCAAGCGTTCTATAACATCATGAAGACAAAAATTGTATGAGATAGTGAAAGAACTCAAATGAAAGGAATACCCAACCCATCTAATTTTGGGTTGCTGCTTGTATATTTATAGATTACAAAACAGAGCACATTTGGTGCCCATGAGATGGAAGTTCGTCCCCATCGATTACTCCGTAATAGAAGGAGAAATCAGAGGAGATAGTTACCTAGTAAGTTGCAGCTATATATGACCAAGTCTTATATAGTACATACTAATACATACCGCTAATACTAAGTAGCTATATATGACCGAGTCTTATATGCTACATACCGTTAATATGCTATACATGACCAAGTCTTACATGGTAATTGATCGTTATCGTTGGCGATCAAAAATAAAACCTACTCACTACTATAGCTAGTGATGAATCGGGATAGTATCCTTGGGGATCAAGGGCAATTATTTTATGAAAGAGAAAAAGAAAATTTATTTATAAAGAATTATATTAAGAATAGCGGTTATTAAAAGATAACAACTAATTAATTAACGAAATTCAAATAGCAGGAGAAGCAACCCAGGAATCCGAATCCATCATGCAAAACATGTTTTATCTTCTTTTTTAAATATTGCAATAGTAATAATTTTTGTAAATTTAAAATTAGAATAATTTATCTCTTATCAAGCACGGATCTATCAGAAGATCATGGCACGTCCGCTTAGAGTATAAACTATCTAATAATTGCAAGGTTAAGGGTCTAATTATTATACTATGATCTGTCTCTCTTAGGCACGTACCGTATCCTAGGATCACGGTACGTCGATAGAGGGTACAGGCTATATGCCAGATCAAAACCTCAATCAGAAAAATAACTTAAATGATATAATAAAGAATAGCATAATTTTTATTGCGTAGAAATTAAGAAAAAAAAAAAGATAAAACCTGATTACAGGCTTCATCATCATCCCAAGTTAAAGAAATCTAGCCACGCATTGATGCTACCAGCATCCCATCCATAATTTTTCTCTCTCAGGCCTAAATACAATAATCTAAATAAAAAAATTAAAAAGAGCTTTGTAGAAACTCCTCCCCCAACTACTGTATGAGGTCCTTCTTTTATAGAGCTCATCTAGGGTTTCCTCCTAATCAAAGTTGGAGTCAATCGGACGCTCAAGATCGTTTAGATATTATGAGAAAATTTCTCAACCATCCGTCCAACATCACCTGCCTTAGTTTGCATGGAAATCATGCGAAATCATCCCTTTCTTCCTTTTTGGGTAAACCGAATCCTGATTTGAGTTTCGTTTGCATCATTGGACTCCAAAAATCAAGCTCTTTCCATCTATAGGCTCTTTTTATATAAACATCCATAAAAAGTATCAATTTCTTAATAAATTTAAAGTAATTAATATTTATTTTAATAATTAAATTGGAATAATAAATATAACATAATATCTAGCATGTGCAGATGTTACAAAACGTTTTTACGAGAGATCTAACCAGTTTTCTTTTAAAATCAACAAGAACAAATGCATGGTTATTGACTTATTGACTTAAAGTTTTGACTCAAGTCGTCTCGTTCACCACCGAATCCACCACTTACCTTCTTCCAGCCCATGCCATATATATATTTTTTCTTGAGTACGGTGGTTTTTTACCACCTTTTGGCCTCGTTTTGGCAAACGGTTAACTAGATTCCTTGAAAGCACTTTTCCACCCTATCCATTCCATTGGATGCAACTCTCTGCATGGCTATTTAAAAAAAAGAAAAAAAAAAGAGTGCTTTCGGAAATGAGGCTACTTAACGATGAAATTGAAAACCTGAATCAAATATGAAGATGATCTGAAACTTTTCTGAGAAAAATTCAAACCATAGCCATGTAGAGAGTTGCAACGAGCGGTATTGATCTGCAACGAGCTACCAATCGTTGACATGCTATATATTAACAATCCTTTCTATTTTTCAGTTAGCACTTTTGATCGATATACAAAAGAGCAGCGTAAAATTAAAGATAATAGACGAACATAATTTAAATTTAATATAAAATAAATTAATTTTAATTAATTTTAAATGAAAACGTACCGTAAACATTTGATACAACTATGATACAAAATAATTGTATTGTATCATGGATTAACCTGCCAATCTGAAAGTAATCCATTTAAAATTTATTTAATTAATAACATATTAAGTAAGTTATATTAAGTGAGTCAGATTGTGTTTATTTAAGCAAGTCATATTTATCCGTTGAATGAATCGTATCATATCGATTCAATGTTATTTATTTATCAAATAAATTAAACATATTATATCATATTATTTATATAATAACTATATTATATTTATATTGATCTATCTATATATAATTTAACTTTAGCTTTAATACGGCACGAATGCACCATCAGAACCATCAACCACCACCGCTGCCAGGTAGAGATGGGCACTGGGCCGCGCCGTGCCAGGCACGGCCCAGGCCCGCCGTGCCTAAAAATTTACCGTACCGTACCTGACATGGCCATTAACAAATGGACTATGCCAGGCACGGTACATTAAAAAAAATTCAAATTTAGCATGGCCCGTGGCCCATTTTAAAATGGGTCATGGGCCGTGCCAGCAACGCCCGTCATGGGCCATGTCCAGGACCCAGCTGGGCCGTGCTAGGGGTCGTGCCATGGCACGGCCCACCACGGCCGTGCCATGGCACGACAGCGCAGGTGGTGCTTAGGCAGGCACCACCTGTAGGTAGGCAGGTGGTGCCTGCCTAGGCACCACGTGGTGCCTGCAGGTGGTGCCTAGCTAGGCACCACCTGCAGGGCACCACTAGGCACACCAGGTGCCTAGGCACCTAATGTGCCTAGGCACCACCACCTTGGTGCCTAGGCACCGCACCAAGTATTTCAGCCATTTTTGCCATTAAAAACGGCTATATCCGTTTTTAATGGCTATATAGTCGTTAAAGGCCGTTGGGAGGGGTTTAGATCGTTTTACCCCTCCCAACAGTTATATAACGGCTATATCAAAGGGTAATTTTGAAAAAAAATTAGAAATTCTATAAATAGATGAACTCTCCCTCATTCTTACCACACCAAACCAATTCCTCTAATACTACCATTTCTCTCTTCCAGCAAGTGCTCTAATAGATTAGTAATTTAATTTTTAGTTTGCAAGTGTTCTTACAAGTGGCAAGTGCTGAAGCAAGTAGTCACAGTGCTACAAGATCAATTCTTGTTGAGAGGCGAGAGCGCAAGAGGAAGCTCACAAATCTCGGCTCCACGCCTCCACCTCTAATCTTTTCTCAATTCCTTTTTATGGGTTAGTTTTTATTTTTTTTGCAATTGTTAATTAAAAATTTTAGATATGACATCTTTTAACGAAAGTAATTTTAACATGTACGCTTTTTCTGAGGGTGAGGAAACTAATCCTTAAGGACCCCAACCCCAATCCCAACTCCAAGTTCCATCTAGAGCTAGTGTCAGTGAGTGTCAAACCTCTTCTCGTAAGAGGACTAGTAATGTTTGGATTGATTTCGATAGAATTATGGTTGATGGAGTCTATAAAGCAAAATATAAAAAATGTGCAAAACTTTACAGTTGTTCTAGTACTAGGGGAACAGGGCATCTAAGAAGACATCAAGGAGTCATAGGATGCATGATTCCAGTCAGCAAGGACTCCTTAATATACAAGAGAGATTACTTGTAGGCAATTTTGCATATAACCACGAAAATCAAAGAAAATTATGGTAAGATGGATAGTTCAAGATGAATTACCTTTTAGTTTATCTGAATCTTATAATTTTGAAAGATATGTTCAATTAGGCCTACAACTGCTTATAAAAGAACTAGTAGGTGTACCTTTAGAAGAGTGGCTATGATAAACTTTTTAGCAATGAAACAAAGTTTAACGGAAAGTCTCTCAAATTTAAATGCTAAAATTTCTTTAACTTCTGATATTTGGACGTCATCTATAGGTAGTAATTGTTTTATTTATGTTACTGCTCATTATATTGATAATGATTGGCAATTAAATAAACAAATTATTGATTTTTGTGTTTTGATTTTCTGCATTCAAGACAACAAATTTCAAATATTATTTATCAAACCGCATGCTCATATAATATTAATAATAAAATAATATCAATTACTTTTGATAATGCATCTAATAATAATTCTGCTGTTGTATTATTAAACGACTCTTTACATCCCATTTTAGATGGACAATTATTTCATATTAGATGTGCATGTCATGTATTAAATCTTTCTGCTCAATCTGGCATGAACATAATTCAAGAAGTTATTTCAAAAATTAGAAATGCAGTTTCTTTTATTTATGCTTCAAGGTCAAAACTTCAAGAATTTAAACAATTATGTGTAGATCATGGTAAACGTTTTAAAAAATTTAAACTTGATGTAATAACTCGTTGGAATAGTACCTATGCCATGATACATGATGCATACCCATATAAGAACTTATTAAGTGCTTATATTAATGAGCGTGGATTAGGATTTACATTGAATGAAGCTGATTGGAATCAAGGTAAAATTTTAGAAGATTTTTTGGTTACTTTTTATGATGCTACAAATGTTCTTTCAGTATTTATTATCCAACTTCTTGTTCATTTTTACAAAAAAGCATATGTAATTAGTGAAAAATTTAAAGAATATAGATATCATGAAGTTTTAATGCCTATTATACATAATATGGAAACTAAATGGAATGAATATTAGAATAGGATATGTCCATTGCATAACTTAGCTGTTGTTTTTGATCCTAGAGTTAAATTAAATGGTATAATTTTTTTAATTGATCAATATTGTGAAAACATGAATCAAAATCCTGAACCTGCTAAAGATGAGGTAACACGACTTCTTAATGATATTTATTATTTATATAATGATAAAATTTGTGGATCTAGAATACCTGTTCAAAGCTCTGCTTCTTCTTCTAGATCTCGTTCGTCATCTATTTTTTCATTCATTAGAAGACACGCACATGCTTCATCATCTTCTTCATATTCTTCGTCTTTAAGTAATGAATTGAATTTTATTTATGAAACGATCTTCATTCTGCATATGATGAAGATCAAATAGAAAGTCTAGATGTATTAGCTTGGTGGAAGAGTGTTAAAAATCAATATCCTGTTATGTCTGCCATTGCACGAGATGTTTTAGCTGTGCCAATGTCCACAGTAGCATCAGAATCCACTTTTAGTGTAGGTCGACGTATTTTAGACGAAAAGAGAAGTAGGATGACTGGCGAGACAGTTGAGATGCTTATCTGCTTCAAAGATTGGTTGGATGCTGAGGCGAGGCTTCAAGATAAAGGTGGACATGACTTAACCAGCGAAGATGATGATGACACAAATATTACTGATGACTGATGAGTGATGAGTGAGTCATTTCTACTTTTATAATTATATATTTTTATTTTTTAAATTGTTAAAAACTTAAAGTAAGTCATCTTTATTTTTTTTCTTTCTATTTTTTTTCTCCTTGCTTATTGTATTATGTTCTGGAGGTCAGGCCTAGCCCCCTCCCTTCTGTACCATTTTGATTTTAAATTAATAAACTGGTAGGGGTCTATGCCAAACCCCCACCTGTAAGGTGGCTTTATATTAATAAAATTTCTTTATGCCTAATAAAATTTTAATTTATCAAACAATATTTTTTTATAATTTTTTTATTTGAGTCATGCATGGGCCAAGCCCCATGTGGGCCATGCCAGGCACGGCCCAGGCCCAGGGCCTGGGCCTGGCACGGCCCACCTGGGCCAGCATGGCCTAGGCTCACCTGGGCCGTGCCTGGCATGGCCCAGGTGGACCGTGCTGGCACGGCACGGCGGGCCGGCCCAGGCCTGTCATGGGCCGTGCCGTGATGGGTCAACAGAAAAAATTTTCCGTGCCCGGCACGGCACGGTTTACTGGGCCATGCGGCACGCTCCGATACTGTAGCAGTATGGGGCCGTGCCAGGCATGGCCCATATGGGCCTAGGCCGTGTCGTGCTATAGACGGCACGGCCCAGTGCCTACCACTACTGCTGGCTTCACTTGGACAGGTGCGAGAGGTGGCACCGGTGGATTACTGTGCATGATGCAGGGGGATCATTGCCCCAGCTTGTCGACAATGCCACCTCATTTTAGATAGCATTCAATAATAACAACATGTCAACCGTGCTGAAGTGGGAGCAGTTATAGCAATCATCGATCTTACTAAGAAAGCCTGTTGTTTGGTACCGTCGCATGACGTTTTGGAATATTGGATGGAGATTTATAATAGTGGATCTAATTGGGTTATCTTAATCCAGTCCATCGTAAATCCAACAAGATCTAACATAGCGTTGATAATCCACATCCAATATATGATTAATTAATTAGTTTAGTTTTCTAGACGTTATAACTTTTTGCAAAAAAATTTAAACCTATGGTGCATATCTTCATATCTTTACGAATTGGGAAGGGATGATTAGGTACCTTTACTTTACACGCATGCTCTTCTTGCATAAAAAATTTTATTTTATTTTAAATTTTAAATTTATTTTTATAAAAGTAATGGCTTTCTTTTTGTCTCTTAAAATTTTATAATTCATAAATGATCTAAACCTCTTCAAGTTCCATAGCTTCTTTATAATTAAGATAGCCCTTAGAATTTAATAACTCATATCAAATCTTTTGATGTTCTATAACTCTTTTATAGTTAAGATGACCATTAGAATTTCATAATACAAATCGATATCATAATGAATTAAACGTTTTGAAATTTTGTAACTGCATTAAAATTTTATAACTTGTATTATAATGAGTTAAATATTTTGAAGTTCTATAACTTTTACATTATTTATAATTGAGGTAACTTCTTAAATTCCGTACTTCATCATTTATGAGTTGAGACTTAACATGTTGTTACATTAGCATGTTTTTGGACTATCAAATAGCTTTCCACGTTGAGAGGAGTGTATTGCATGAGACCTTAAAAACTCTTTATTTGATAAGTCAACATCAAACAGAGTTCTTTTCTGACGTTCAGTTTTGGTGATCGAGCGTCAACAGTATCCTTCCATCCCATCTAATTGTTGGGTTTCATAGTCATATTGGCCAACTTCTCCCACTTCCATCCCATCTAATTATTAGGTTTGATGGATATATCGGCCAACATCTCCTACTTGGATGTAAAAACTTAAATTTTTCGTACTATTATCAATATGTATGAACATAAAGCTACTTAGGGTTTGACACACTTAGACTGATTTACTTATCATAGCCAAACTTAATTTTACATTTCTAGCTGATATACCTCTAAGTATAAATTATATCAAGCTACTTAAAATTTGAAATGTTTAAACTCATTTATCTATCACAACTAAATCAAGCTTGAGATTTTACATGGCTATCTAATATACCTCTAAGAATAAAGCTCATATTTTGACTTAGATATTTCTAAGTCCTATCAAATCAGTATATATATATATATATATATATATATATATGGAATACTTTAATATTAACATGCTTTGGCTATCATGTTAACATAAAGTAAATAACTAACAGCAATTTCTTTACTTTCATTTCTGATATTGCACCACGGAAACATCGTGAGACAAAATCTTTATGATATACTTAACCAGAATATGGATGTATTAGAAAGTATTTGGATCATGCTGTATATCATTCAAAATTCTTTTTGTTTGGACATCCAATAAAGATATTTGCTGATAAACTCATGTTGGTGAGAAAAGAGCGCGAAGAAAGAAGTAATAAGGCAAAGGGATCATGCAAACACCGATCCATTATCCCGATTAATGATCGACACCAAACGAATCCCATGATTTTCTTTTATTTTTCATTTCATCTCCTCCACTTCTTCCAGGAGCGTGTACTTTGTCAGCAGATGACGAACCTTGAAAACCAATGGCCTGATCCCCAAAAAAAGTTCTCAACTTGAATTTAAATTAAATCTTGAAAATTGAAAAATCAACAAAAGTAGGATATGATTTTTTCATTAATAAATAATAAAATTGAGTTACAAAATTTTTATCTATTATATTAGTAAGGTTGATTCTTAGCACAATTTGAGTAGTCAGATTTCTACTTATAACATATTTAAAATAGACATAATTAATAAAAATAATTATAAACAATTTAAAAATCTAAAAGAGCTAAATCTCAATTTCCAAATCAATTTTATTTGCAGCTATTTCATTTAATTCTTTTTAGATTGAAATATATATCTAGTCAATTTTTTTTGAAAAAGATATTTTTACTGTGGTTGTAGTTTTTTTTTTCAGGACCCGAAGCATCTGTTATATCTTTATAGCTAGTATTGCTATCAAATCATGAGAATTAAAAGTTATTTGATCTTGAGAGAACGAATACCTTAATCAGATATGCACATACAAGTTAGTGTTAGACTGTGGCGTTTGAAAAGTCAAAAAAAAAAAATTGAAACTCAAATTTAAAATTAAATTATTTGAGTTAATTTTTGCTTAGTGATTATACTATTATTGGAAGTAGTTTTTAGATTTAATTTTTTAAATTTAAATTTAAAATCTAGAAATATCTAAAAATTATTAATTTAAAAAATTCAAATTATAAGGCTAAACCTTCAATTTTTTGGTTGTGCAGAACGAATTAAGCAATCAACTTTTTCAAAATGGGTTTTGATTATTTTAGTGCAATCAAACCTAAAAAATTTAATAGATCATTCTTTAGGAGGTGGCAAAGTCAAGTGAAATACTGGCTTACCACTTTAGGTTTATTTTCTGCCATAGAATTACCAGATCCCAAATCCAACACTCAACAAGGTTCTTCTAGTATAGTTGATACTTCCTCTTCATCAACATCAAAAACACCCCAAAAATAAATTTTTATTGTAGACATAGAATTTTAAGTGCCCTATCTGATAATCTTTATGATGTCTACCTTCCTACTAAAACTGTTAAGGAACTTTGGGATGCCCTTAAGGCTGAATATGGGATGGATGATGCTGGTCTAGATCGTTTCACCATCTCAAAATTTCAAAAGTACATAATACTAGATTCCAAATCCATTAGTATTCAAATTCATGAATTTCAAGATTTTCTTAGAAAGTCAGAGTTGACTGGCTGTAGTTTTTCTGAAAACTATAAGGTCCAAGCCTTAGTAGATGCCTTTCTACCTTCTTGGTCATCCTTTACTCAAGAGCTAAGCCATAAGTAAGGTAGTTTGACCCTAATAGAAGTAATTAACTCTATTAGGATTGAAGAAGAACACCGGCTTAAGCTCAATCAAAATCAAAAGACCGACCTTGGACCTAAAATCTATCTGATCGAGTCAAATCCAACTCCAAATCAATTCAAATCCAAAGGAAAGAATTTGAAGAAGAAAAAATTTCAATCTAGATCCAACCAATCATACAAACCTCCTCAGAATCGACCAAATCAGACCGACCAAATCAGAAGTCAAAGAATTATAAAGGCACATTCTGCTTTATGTGCGGAAGGACAAATCATGTGGCGAAGGACTGCTACCACCGAAAGACTGAACCATTGAGGAAAGCATCTAAACCACAAGTTAACGTGGTTGAGAGTGGTGCTGAGCCTTCTTTCAGGTCGATAAATTCAAAATTCTTAATTAACTCAACCCAATTTTCTTGTGATTGGTGGCTTGATTCAGGAGCTAATGTTCATGTTTGTTTTGATCGCTCCTAGTTCTCCACCTTTCAGAAATCAAGTGGAGGAGGTGTGACACTTGGGAATAACTCTTCAACACAAGTGCTTGGGAAAGGTCAAGTGGATCTAAAGATAACATTTGGGAAGATCTTGATCCTTTACGAAGTGCTGTTAGTTCCTAGTGTTAGAAAAATTTGATTAGTGGATCTCTCCTTATATCTAGAGGATATAAAATTGTTCTAGAGTCAAATAAAGTTGTAATTACTCATAATAATGAGTTTGTTGGTAAAAGCTTTGTATGTGAAGGTCTTTTTAAATTAAATGTATCCTCTAAGTTATCTAATAAAAGTCATCTTCTTTTTAATGTTGAATCTTCAAATGTATAGCATAGTAGACTTGGTCATGTGAATTTTGATCGTACTCATTACATGACAAATCTTAATCTAATTCCTAAAGTTCATATTGATAGAAAGTTCAAATGTGAGATTTGTATTTAAGCTAAGATGCCAAGAAAACCTTTTAAATCAGTAAATAGGAGTTCAACACTTCTTGAATTAGTCCATAGCGATGTATGTGACTCTACCAAGTTTCCTACACGGGGAGGAAGTCGTTACTTTGTAACATTCATAGATGACTTCTCTCCATATTGTCACATATATTTGATAAAATCTAAAGATGAAGTATTAGATAAGTTTAAGATTTATAAGGTAGAAGCTAAAACCCAAACTGAGAAAAAGCTTAAGAAATTTAGGTCAGATCGTGGTGGTGAATATACTTCAAATGAAATGACTCTATTTTGTCAAGAATATGGGGTTATTCATGAAGTTACACCACCATACTCTCCTCAGTCCAATGGTGTAGCTAAACGAAAAAATCGTACATTAATGGATATGGTTAACTCAATGTTAATAAGTTCATGTGTACCCAAGAACTTGTGGGGGAAGCTCTTTTCTGCATGTTATATTTTAAATAGGATACCCTTTAAGGATAGTCCTAAAACACCTTTTGTGCTTTGGAAAGGTAGAACACCCAGGCTAGATTATCTTAAAGTGTGGGGATGCTTAGCTAATGTAGGAATACCTGAACCTAAGAGAAGAAATATAGGACCTAAAACTATAGATGCTATCTTTATAGGTTATTCCTTAGATAGCAGTACAAATAGGTTCCTAGTGATAAACTCTGATATAAGTGGCATCTCAAAGAATACTCTTATTGAATCTAGAGATGCTACTTATTTTGAAAATATTTTTCCTTTCAAGAACCAAGTACCAAATCAACTCTCTTCTAATCCCTTCTTGGTTCATGATTCTTTTAAAGCTGGGTCCTCTAATGAGTCAAGAAAAGGAAAAGATCTAATCCTAAAGGTGGACCTTCTCAACTTAGAAAAAGTTCAAGGATAAGGAAAGAAAAAGACCTTGGTGAAGGTTTCTTTACTTTCCTAGTCGAAGGCGAACCTTCTTCTTTTTCAGAGGCGATGTCTTCTCCTGATGCTCCTTTTTGGAAGAAAGCTATTCTTTCTGAGTTTAATTCAATCTTACAAAATGAAACTTGGATCTTATCTGATTTATCCCTTGGAAGCAAACCTTTAGGGTGTAAGTGGGTATTTAAGAAGAAATTTAGACCTGATGGTTCAATAGAAAAGTATAAGGCTAGATTAGTAGCCAAAGGGTATAACCAAAAGAAAGGGTTAGATTTCTTTGATACCTATTCTCCTGTAGCTAGAATAACAACCCTTAGATCACTTCTTGCTATTGCTTCCATTCATAAGTTAATCATTCATCAAATGGATGTGAAGACTGCGTTCCTAAATGGAGATCTTGAGGAGGAGATCTATATGGAACAGCCTAAAGGTTTTGTTGTAAAGGGACAAGAAGACAAGGTTTGTAAACTTATCAAGTCCCTTTATGGTCTTAAACAGGCTCCTAAACAATGGTATGAGAAATTTGATCAAATTATTCTATCTTTTGGATTTCAAATCAATAATCATGATAAGTGTGTTTATTCTAAAATCATCGATAATGATTGTGTAATCCTTTGCTTATATGTAGATGATATTTTAATTTTTGGAACATCTCTTGAAATTATTTAAGTGTTAAATCTTTCCTCTCTTCTAAGTTTGATATGAAAGATTTAGGTGAAGCGGATGTAATCCTAGGGATGAAGCTTATCAAGTCCCATGAAGAGATAGCTCTCTTTCTCATTCTATAGAAAAAATGATCAAGAAGTTTGGTTATTCCAATCTTAAATAAATATCTACTCCTTTTGATCCTAGCTTTCACTTAAAGAAAAATTTAGGTGACCCAATTAATTAATTAAAGTATTCTCAAATTATAGAATCTCTCTTGTATGTAGCAAACAGGATAAGACCTAATATTGCCTATGCCGTAGGAAGGCTTAGTAGATATAATCAAAATTCTGATCAATCTCATTGGGTAGCCTTAGAAAAAGTGTTCCGATATTTAAAGGGAACACTTAATCTCTCTTTGATGTTCACTGAATACCCTGATGTGGTTGAGGGTTACAGTGATGCTAATTGGGTCACTGATTCTCATGATTTAAAATCAACCACCGGATATCTCTTTCTTCTTGGTGGTGCTGCTATTGCTTGGAGATCCACTAGGCAAACTATCATTTCTAGAAGCACCATGGAGGCCGAGTTAATAGCTTTGGATACCACCTGAGTGGATAAAAAAATCTAATATCAGAGCTACCTTTGGTACCTAAGCCAATTCCAGCTATATCAATCCATTATGATAATAAGGCCACAATTGAACTGACAAATCAAAAGAGTACCAATAAAAAGATGAATCGCCATATACGGCTTCGTCATAAGTCTATAAGACAACATAAGAAAAATGATGTTATCTCTTTGGAATTTGTCAAATCTGAGAAGAATTTGGCAGATCAATTAACCAAGGGATTATCTAGGAGTGGAGTCCTAGATTCATCGAGGGGGATGGGGCTTAAGCCTATTATTTGGTCACCAGCAATGGATACCCAACCTCTGTGATTGGAGATCCCATGAATGAGGTTCAATGTGGTAGAAATGAAGCTGATTGAGTGATCGTGTTAGAGCATAAATTTTGAAAAAATTTCAACCTATCCCTATAATGAGTGCTCTTATAAAGTGACAAAGTAAATTTGTGTAAGGTTGAGTGATTCTCTTAATGGATCCAAGGTAGGTTATCTGCAGGGTATTAGTCACAAATACCCTTAGAGGATTCACCTATATGAGAATTGTCATATGAGGCCATGACTAAAGGTTTGGACTAACCTTAAGAAATTCTCATGAAAAACTAAGGTACTAAGCGCAAGGCCTTTAATATGCGCTGACCGCTTAAACCCAATTGATTCATGTTGTGTGTGTGATTAGTAGAAGTTTAAGTCAAGGACCTAGTTCAAGGTCTAATCCACTATGGTTCCTTCAGATGTATACAATCAACACTAAGTGAGGTTCAAGTCCACAGGATACCTATTGCACAGTATAAATGCCCTAAAATTTTTGGTATATTTATATTATTTATTTATTTACTTTAATTTAACTTTTGGGGGATTGTTAGACTGTGGCGTTTGAAAAGTTAAAAAAAAAACGTAACGCACCCACGCGAGCATTAATGCTCGCGTCGGACGAACGCTCGCCAGCGAGCGTTCGCGGAAGACTCCCCACGAGCGTTTGCGGCAATTACACGAACACTCGAGCATTCCGCTTTTGTTCCATTTTTCCTTCATTTGGGAGGAACGGTAACAAGGCCTAACGGCTAAAAAATATCTTTAAAGAAATAGAAAAGTAAGAAAATACAAATCCTAAAAGCTTTTTCAATTGTTAAAGATCCTATGCTGCAAGTGCTTGGAGTTGGGAGTCTATCTCAAAAGAAAGTCTGTCTCAACCTACTGGTGGTAAAATATTTATTTAATAATTTATTATTATTATTTTATTTGAGCATCTGAAGAATCATTGGGTTTGCACCTTCACCCGATCGTGCTCGCGGTAGGAGGATCGGATCGAGCCGATTCATTGTACCTTGGAGATAAATCGCTAACAACCCGCACGAGGGGGCAAAAACTTGTCCTTAGAGCAGTATCTAACACACCTCGACTAGTTTGATTCTTTTTAACTTTAGTTTATATTTTAAATTTAAATTTTAAATTAATTTTTTAGCATTTTCTAGATAAGAATTTTTGCAAAAATTCAAAACAATTTTTCTAACGTTAGGACTCTCAGAAATTTAATGTGTAATTTAAATTTTCAATGTGGTGGATCTTGCTTCCAAACTTTGATCGGACCTTTTCATCATGGTCAAAGTAATTCCCATCGAGTTTCTAATCTATTTTTTAAGATTATTCAATTAGTATGGTGTTTATTTGAAATTTTAATTACGTATATACCATTAATGTTCACTCCTTTATCTCATAGCTTCCCAAGTTTACTAGGATATCCATGCCAATTGTATGATTTATTCCCCATCTTTAGAATATGGTATGAAGAGAAAAGCCTTTTTCTTTTTTAAGGAAAATGAGGCACCTCTCCCAATTATTTATTAATTTTTTTAAAAAAAACTAGTTATATTGAGGAGCGAACACTACAAAAAATTTCATTTTAGCGACGCCAAAATGCGTGCTAAATCGATTTAGCGATGCATTTTGGTCATCGCTATAACTTTCA